>JAMPIV010005920.1:517011-519511 GCA_024509875.1 Oreohelix idahoensis
CTCAGCAGCATGGTCCACCACAGCTGCTAAACTCAGCTCTGCGCGCGCAGTCTTTCGGACAAGGTCCAAAATCCAGCTCGCAGGCTCATTACAGGAGCCATGAAAACCTACCACCAATAACGAGAGCTGCTAGAGGTTGCTCGGACGTAACAGACACCCTTGTCCCACAATTACCCCCAACATCTGCCACAACCCAAAACAGAATGTCACACCAGCTGTCCCATGAGAAGATATAGCGTACTACACCAATACCCAAATTTCCAAATCTAAACCAATTAAAATTCCCTATCATACACATCATTACAACCCCCAATCTCTAAATCCTAAATTAAATTCTCCTTCCCATTCCATCCCCATATCCTTTAACTTTCCCTTAACATTATACAATCCTCAAACCTCAAATCCATTCATCCACTCATTACAATCTTTCCTATTTTTCCAACCCACCATTACACCCTAAATCATGACATTATTAAACATCCTCATTAACCACCCAAAACAAATCTTATTCTCTACAAAATCACTCAATCCTTATATAATAATCAACATACAAATCCCTTTATAAAAAATCCAATATCAAAAATAACTAATAACAAAACAACACCAAAATCTCCCCCAAATAATCAAAACAAAACCTAACTCAATTACCCCATAATACAAATAAAACAAAAAAAAAAACTTAAAAACTCATAACTCCTATAACATCAAACTTCCTAACATAATATTATATACTAACCAAAATCCCCATTTCTACAATATATAACATTTATCCTAACAAATCTCAACCTAATTCTCCATTACAAAAATAACCCATAAAAAACCATTACCACCCCACCCCAAATCACATCTAACTACAAATACCAAATCAACATAAAAAAAACTACAATTATCAATACCCAAATTCTCTTAAACATTTTCAACTCAAATTCATATTCCTCACCAAAAATTATCTAATTTTCCCCAAATTCCAAACCCAACACTCAATCCCTAAAAACTCCTCCAAAAAAAAGTCAAATAAAAAGCTATCAAAACCAAAAATATAAAAAAATCCATATTAAAGATAAAATCAACCACAACCAATTAACCCTTTTTCAACTCATAGCAATCACCAACACCAACTCACTAAAATTACCCACACAAAACACAAAACAAAACTACAACCACAACCAACCAAATAACTAAAACCAAACAAACCTTTATTACCAATTATACTATATAAAATAAATACCCTCAAACCCCGTAAAACAATTTCCCAATTTTATAAAACCCCAACAAAAACCCAACAATCAAATCTTCCCCCACACCCCACCAACAAAACACATTAACCACCCAAACACACCGAAACTATCCCCTCATCCCGTAAACCCAAAAAACAACACAACAACAACCCCAAAAAAAAACTCATCCTACACCACCCCGCATTACTCCCCGGGAAACTATTTTCTAAATCGTTTCAAAACAATTTAACCCAACAACCCAAACTCACTTCTATACCCCATCCTCCACAACAAAACTAAATCCACCACCAATCCTACAAACCAAACAAACCATACCCAAAAAAACAACCAACTATAACCAAACTCTTTAAATAAACACCAAAAAAAACCTATACTCAATACCATAAACCCAAATCCCCATTCCCCCACAACATAATTTCCAATTTAAATAATAAACTCTAAAACCTTCAATCAAAACAACCCATCACCCCCACCCCCACCCACTTACCCCCAACTACCCAAAATCCAAACACCAAATCATAAAAACCCTAAACCCACCCCACTCACCCCCATTACCAAAACATCACCCCAATCTTCCCACAACCCCACTACTATAACAAACACAACCAACCCCACCCCCACTTCAAATCCCAAAAACCCCCAACCTAACAAAACCCCCCACCCCCATAAACTACCCATCCCCCAACATCACCCCCAATTTAAAAAACCAAACATTTCCCCAACAACCACCAAACCCAAAAACCCTACCCCACCACCATACACACCCCCAACAACACCACAACCCAAACCCCCCGACCCCAAAAATAAACCCAACCATACCCCCAATAAATAAAACCTACCATACAAACCAACTACCCAACACACCCATAAAACAATCCCACAACAACCCCACCCCAAAAACTACCCTCACCCCACAAACAACCCCCCCACCCTACCCCCCACCCCCCACACCCCCAACCCCCACCCCCCCAACATTCCCCCCCCCCCCCCCCCCACCCCTAAAACCCCCCCCACCCCACACACAACCAACCACCAAAAACCAAAAAAACACACCCAACACCAATCAAACCCCACCCCCTCCAAAAACATCCCCACCCCCACCCCCCCCCATTAACCAAACCCATGTAAACTAAAACCCCCCCCAATCCCCCATCCAAAACCCCCCCAACCCCAAAACCCCCCAACCAAAACCCCAAAACTATACCCCCCCCCCAACCACACATATTTTAAACCCCCCCCCCCCCCCCCCACCCCCCAACCCC
>JAMPIV010005920.1:527011-597011 GCA_024509875.1 Oreohelix idahoensis
TGCCATTCTCTGTCACGCCTCTTTAATACTCGCGACCAACAGGTTACAAACCCACTGGCCCAAAACACTCACCCTCAAAGACGATACCTTCTCATAGGAGTCCATCATTTACTGTTTTCACTGGCATTGAAACTGTCCTGATTTCCTACATGATTCGACAACCTCGGTATTTATTTTGGAAAACTCATTGTGTTGGCACTAATTGTGGTCTCCCACCCCCTCCCTTCTCGTTTCCCCCCATAACCCATAACCCCACTTGTGTACTTTTACCACAACGAACCAAGAATTATTAAGGACATCCTTCAGTTGACCTAAACAAGGAAACTCCTTCATGGGATGTCCCAATCCTCCCCTTCAACCAGCCATTATAGTCTTTCGTAACAATCTCCGGTTCCGGGGTTTCTCCTCCCAAGAAGACCAATCTCTTATCCTAGACCCCCCTCTATAATATTACCCCCCTGACCCTCCCCCCCCCATCTACCAGTCTCTTACCCTCAAACGACCCCCTTCCATTCCCCCCTCTCAAACCCCAAAGCCTGGAAAAAATAAAACTCTTCTCTCCAACGGTTACACCTAACACCGGCAGTAAAAAAAACTTTATTGGCAAACCCTGGATAAGGTAAATTCCCTAGTTATCTAATAACCCAAAAATTTTAATACCATGCACCCACCGTTGAGCCAAATCATACCCCATAGCTTTTTGTTAACACCTCAGAAGGTACATTCAATGAGTCTTCGAATACTAATCCTTTCCGTGTTTGCTAATAAAAAACAACATACCTTAGTGTCTTCTCTAACTGAACCAATAGAACACCCAATGAGGATCATCCTTTTAATTATTCCATCGAAATACAATTTTTTTTGGATGAACACCAGACCCCAGAACATCGAAAACCATAAACAACCCAACAACCACACTAAGAAAACCTCCTGAACATTTGTTTCGGCTCGTTGCGTTGGATGTAAAGAATTGGAATTTTTGGGACACACAGTTTATCAGGGAAACATGACCCCTGACCCCAAAGAATTTAGAGAAACTACAGAAAGCCCCGAGACCACAAACCAAGAAGGACGTGAGATCCTTTGTCTCATTATGTGGTTTCTACCAGAAGTATATCAAAAACTTTAATTCCATATGTGCACCTTTAACGGAATTGACACGTAAAGGACTTCCAGATCGCATTACATGGACACCACAATGTGAAATGACTTACCAAGAATTGAAGGAAAAGCTCACAAGTAAACCCATTTTGAAATTACCTGACTTAAGTCAAGAATTCATAGTAAGGACGGATGCAAGTAATATTGGGTTAGGTGCAACTTTACTACAGAAATCAGATGCATTGGATGGGGAATTAAGCCCAGTGGCATATGCTAGCAGAAAGTTGAATAAAGCTGAAATCAACTACTCAACTAGCGAAAAAGAATGTCTTGCAGTAATATGGGCAATAAAGAAATTCAATATTTATCTATATGGGAAGGCATTTAAGTTGCAAACTGACCACAAACCTTTATCGTTTTTAGCACAGGCTAAGCATGAGAACTCTAGGTTACTCCGATGGTCTTTGCTTCTGGCTCCATATAATTTTAGCATTGAATATATATCTGGAAAAACCAATCTGGGAGCGGATTTTTTAAGCCGCCATCCGTGTGATGAGAATCACCGTAAACCCCAGAAATAATAATAAATTTCTCTATGTGTATATAGAATAAAGGACTGACATATAATGTCTGTTTTAAGAGGGGAGGTGTCATGAAATATTCTAATCCACATATATAAACTATTAGGTAAATATGAAGCCTAACAAATAAAATTAATAAAGAGAAGAGCAATGGTAAAATAACAGTGCTGTCACAAGGAATGTACTCGAAATCCCCCTTGTTTTCTGCTTCGTCTGCAAATTGTAACGCTTTCACGTTGATATAAAAGCTTACTGTATTATTACCCGCCTTCTTCAATGAAACGTGTGCTGCATTTCTAAGAAAAACATTGAGACGTACTGCGTAATGACCTAAATTAATCCTAACATTAATTATATTACGTTACCAAAACGAACGAACAGATGGACAAAAGGATAGCGAGAGGGGAGGGCTGAAAATCAGGAACGCATGCACACGCGACGCGCGATATACAAATGCTGGCATCACGCGTGTAAGTCTACAAGCACTAACTTTTTCAGACGGACAGTGATAAAATACACTACCCTTTCCCAGAGTTAGGTTTATAAATCATAACAGACTCTTATTAGAAAAGATAACAATAGATGGGTTTACGTTTGAACACATAACAGTACCCAGACAGCACATCTTCCAAACAGGAGGTAGAAGAAATTGCATATTTTGAACGCAGCCACGTAGCTCCTTTAAATTAGTATTTTTGGGTTCCTTAGGGCTTGCTGACAAATAATATGTAAAACGTTACGCAAATAGTCCAGGAATTAATAAATTATACCCAAAATAAAATATTAGGGGTGCCTGACAGCATAAAATCATTTCTGCTCATAAGATTTTTTTTTAACGTGTTTGAAAAAAAATTTACGTTACAGAAATAGCCTACCATGTAAACTCCAAATTGATTGGAGCGCAACAAATGAAAGCCTAACCACGATTGGTCGGGCTATAAATACTATCTTGGTTGTTAGGGGAGACGGGAAAAGATAACATTTTTTCAAACACTTGTCGAAACGTGGCTCATTGGCCAGTCTCGCTGATATACACACTTGGGAGCGTTAGTTCGAAACCACTTGTTTAAAATAGCTTGATAAAGCATCAGTGCGTTGAAGCCAGCATATATTTGGCTAAAATAAAAGCCTGGAACATAAGCAGATAGGAATTTGTGCCAGTTTGTGCCAGAATTCATTGCTAATCAACGTATCTGTGTTATTCGTATGAATTGTGGTAAGCTTGAACCATTTAATATCTTTTAATGAAAATTGAATGTGAATTGTTGATTTATGCCTGTATATATATATGTGTAGTTCAGTGGCAAACGTGAGGTAAAGCCTAAAATGCTCCAGCCTGAACAGAGGGTGTCGGAGAGAAGTAAAACGGCATGGAATGGCCAAACAGTACACTGACACCTGGATGATTGACTAGAAAGAAATAATGCTGGAAGTGCAGAGGCGTAGTAACCATTAAGAAGGGTAATACTGGAATAAAGTATTTCAGATGAAGCTGACTGTTGGCCTAACGCTCTGAACGCAATGTTTGTGATGTATTGTGATCAGTGTAAAAAGAAAATATAAATTAGTTATGAAGTAGAAGGTACATCCTTCTTGATTTCAGGGACAGTGGTCTTGATGGTACTGAGCAGCACCTGGTCAGAGATTTGCTGAATCCAGAGTCGGACAGCATACTCCTTGGTCTTTTTAGCTATCAGTGAGGTGTCTCCTGAGCCCAGAGGAGAATTCGAGCAGAGGAGTCCTCTCCTGCCGCCATCACTCAAGATAAGCAGAGTTGGCCAGCTGAGCTCAACATTATGTCCCCTCATCTTGAAATAACTTTATAAAAATACTATTCAGAGGGGAATTTACTTGTCTTAAAATCAGGAACTGTGAACATCTCCAATACTAGTCCCTAAAGACAAACTATTGAAGTCATGATGACAAATACCAACAGAGCTTGAACAAAACAAAACCAGTATTACCTCATTTTACTACTACACAACTGACACACATAGAACATTTGTACTAATATATGTCACTGTCACAGTGTTGTCAAGAGTAGTGGATTAAATTAAATTGTTTATCTGTCTGTTGTTGTGACTTACACTTCACCATACTCATACCCTAGACACATAACGTAGCATCACACTATTCCAGAATAATTCTGACTGAGATATATAGATATGTGGTAGCAAGTAAGGTTATATATATAATATACTACTCTTATTAGATATATATATACCTTCACAGCTGATCTCAGTCAGTACACTAAGTCCCTTATAAATATTTATAACATCCCACTTCACCACAGGATTCCTTATTTGGAACTGTCTTGTCATACTGTATTTTCACCTGCTTGTTTTTTTTAATCAGGTGTATTCATAACTGCAGGTACATCGTACCCATCGTCTGCAAATATATATTGGTCGTATGCAACAATATATTTATTATTAATTTTGTAGGGGTATGGGTACAATTTGAGGAATTGGGAACCTTCATACTTTTACTTATTTCGTAGCTTGCCACCGCATTTGTATTGCACATAGATCATAACTATGTCTAGCCTTAAGGATTTTATAGAAATTGGAGAGAAGACAGGAAAATCGGGGGATTCTTTGCTTGAGTGGGCAAAGGCCGAACACAAAGAGTATGAGTTACAGAAAAAACAAGAAGATGACAGACGAGAACGCTATGAGGAGCGTCAACTACAAAAATTGAAGATTGAAGCAGATAAAGAACTGAAACAGATTGAAGCAGATAGGGATAAGGAACTGAAACAGATTGAAGCAGATAAGGTACTGAAACAGATTGAAGCAGATAGGGAACTGAGACAGATTCAAGCAGATACAGAAAATAAAAAAATTGAGGCAGATCTAAGACGGATGGAGTTAGAAAAAAATGAAGATTGAGGCGGACAAGGAAATTGCTATAAAAAAGTTGGAGCTTGATTCTGGCAATCCTAGTTCGACTTCTAGGGAGCCAGCTCGCCCTTATAGGCTACGATTACCAAATTTTCGGGAGGAAGTAGATAGCATGGACTTCTTTTTGGAGAGATTTGAATCAGCGGCTCTTGCCTGGAGGGCAAGGAATGAGGAATGGCCTTCACTTTTATCTGCATTGCTTTCCGGCTCTGCTTTAAACACCGTATATAGTTTGCCTGTGGCTGACAGAGCTAATTATGATACCGTAAAGGCAACATTACTGAGAGAATTTAAGCTGACAGCTGAAGGGTATCGCTCTCGTTTCAGAGATGCGATGCCTAGTGCCGACCAAGATTTCGGCTCTTTTGTCACCAAAATTAAACTTCTCCTTAATAGATGGACAGAGCTAGAGGGAATAAAGAGGGATTTTGATGGACTGTTTGATCTCATGTTGCGGGATAAGGTGTTGTCCTCATGTTGTTCTGACATGGTTGCATTTTTTCAGGAACGCAAACCTAGAGACATTACTGCTATATCATAGTTGGGGCGGCAGTACGTTACCGCTCACCCTGGTAAGACAATTCACAAATCATTTGTCCCTGAGCCTTTTGCTACATGTGTTGGGAAGGTTAGTGGGAAACCTTTCCGGCAACATCGGTCCAAGAGTGCGGACAGGTTTGCCAAGAGAAGGTTTGATCGGCAATACTCTGGAGGGCATGGATCTCATGGGAACTATGATAATTTTAAGGGATACAGATCTCCGAAAAAACAATCGTTCTACTGTCAGGATAGATCTCCGTTTAGATACACGGGAGATAGGCATGAAAGGGCTACTCGGAGGCAAGTCCGAATAGACACTACCAGCGATCCCGATCACCGCTGGTATAGAAGAAGTGGTCCGAGTAAAAGGAATGACAGGGATGACAAACGGGAGCAAGAACTCCTCAATTCACCAAAGGGTAGTCCTAAAAAAGATGATGGTAGTCAGCTTCGTTGTGGCGCATGTGACGGAAGGGGACATGCTGCAAGAGTCTGTCCAAACAATTCAGAAAAGGCTAATGCTGCATGCGTTCTGAAAACCTTTAATAACGAAAATTGCGAGGGATGTAGGCCTTTGTTTGAACCTGATGGCAGACCATTACTAATTTGTGGTCATACTCTGCCTTGCCTCTCTTCTCTTGATGGGAGCGGAAGCTTAGAGTTACACCAGGGCATGGTTCAGAACCGGTTGGTGTCTGTGTTGAGGGACACAGGATGCACTACGATAGGTGTGCGCCGATCATGTATTGACAAATCGTGCCTTATTGGTAAGACTGTCGGATGTGTAACATTTGGGGGAAATGTTGAATATTACCCCCTAGCCATTATAGAAGTGGATACACCCTTTATTTCTGGTCGGGTGCAGGCGTGTGTTCTTGAGGCTCCAGTGGTCGATTTGATTATAGGGAACGTGCTTGGTGTTCGTGACTGTACTCAGGCCGACATCACAAAATGGCAGGTCGAACGGTCAGTTGTGGCCAATGTGGTGGTCACAAGGGCGCAGACCAGAGCAGACGACAGTTCGGTGGCAATACAGCAGGAACTACCGACACCTTACGCGGTCCCATGTATTGCCTCCACGGGTCCCGATGTACCAGCATCGGACTTTGTCCAGCAGCAGCGAGCTGATGGAACATTGCAGAAATGTTACACTTTGGCCCAAAATGGTGATGTAAAGTGCACGAAGTCGGCACGTTACTGGTTTGAGTTGAAAAATGATGTTCTTACCAGATGCTTTTCCAGCCAATTCGAATTCAAGCGCCAGGTGGTGGTGCCTGTTGCCTTTAGATCAAAGGTGTTGCAGGTGGCACATGATTCACCGTTCGCTGGACATATGGGGGTTGCAAGAACTTGCCATAGAGTTCTGTCACAATTCTATTGGCCGGCATACAACAAAGACATTAAGGTATACTGCAGGTCTTGCAGGGTATGCCAGCCAGTGACACATAAAGGTAAATTACCGAAGGCTCCGTTGCAGGTTGTTGATTTGTCGGTTCGCCCCTTCCAGAAAGTTGCAATCGATATCGTTGGTCCTCTTTCTGTTGCATCAGAGAGAGGCTTTCGTTTTATTCTGACAATGGTGGATCTATGCACAAGATGGCCCGAGGCTGTGCCAATGAGGACTATAACCTCTCAGGCTGTGGCGGATGCATTGCAGATGTTGTTCAGTAGGTTTGGGTTTCCCGAGGTGATATTGTCAGATAGGGGACGTCAATTCATTTCCAAGGAAATGGCCGAGATCACTAAATTGTTGGGCATTTCCCAATCGTTCACCAGCCCTTATCATCCCCAGTCAAACGGGGTTTGTGAACGATTTAATGGCGCATTGAAGGATACGTTGACCAAGGTCACTGCTGAATTTCCCCAAGAATGGGATAAATTCCTTCCAGCAGTATTATTTGCCTATAGAGAGGCGCCTCAGGAGAGCACCGGGTTCTCCCCATTTGAACTATTGTACGGGGCGAATCCGAGGGGCCCAATGCACATTCTGAAAGATATACTGGTTGGTGGGTGTTCTGATGGGTCCTCCGTTTCCAGTTACAAATACGTCATAAACCTGCGTGACCGTATTGTCAAAGCGTGTGCCGTGTCACGTGATAATTTATCCGTGGCAGGGGCGCGGTACCGGCAATACGCTAATCGCGGATCCAAACTACTGTTCTTGGGTCCCGGTGAAGAGGTATGGCTTCTTCTTCCATCAAGGGAAGACCGTTTAAGCATTACATGGCAGGGACCGTTTAAGGTGCTTAAGAAGGTAACGGATGTTGATTATTTAATCCAGGTTCGGAACAAGGAGAAAGTATTCCACATTAATATGTTAAAACCTTATATGGAACGGCCAGAGGCTCTAAAAGGGGTGGACACTAGGTTGTCTGGGGAGACCCCGAAGATGGCATGTTCTGTGGTCATTAATGAATTGGGTGACGTGGGAGATGATATTAATCTCCAGCTGTCTCTCGTTCCCCTTGCTCCTTCTGAGTCTTGGGAGAATGTTCAGATATGTAACAACCTAACGATAACACAGAAATTGGAGGCACGATCGGTCATTGGAGAGTTTAAGGATGTTCTCACTGATTTGCCAGGACGTACCGATTTGATCTGCCACAATATCATCCTGACGGATGACCAACCGATCAGGGTAAAGCTGTATCCGCAGCCATTACATTTCAAGTCGGCGATTGAAAAAGAACTAGATGACATGTTACGGTTAAGGATCATTTCTCCATCGGAGTCTACTTACTCCTTCCCTATGGTCGTGGTACGAAAGAAAAATGGATCCTTGCGTGTCTGCATCGACTTCCGTAAATTAAATAGTGTCACTGTGATTGACGCTGAGCCAATACCGAACCAAGAGGACCTCCTTACGCAACTTTCCCATGCCAGGTTTTTTAGTAAACTGGATTTATCTCGGGGATACTGGCAGGTTCCTCTTGTCGAATCGGCTAAACCTTTGACGGCATTTTCCACCCCAAAGGGTTTATTTCAGTTTAATTTTATGTGTTTCGGGCTAGTTAATGTGCCCGCAACTTTCATCAGAATGATGAGAAAGTTACTAGGTCATCGTATGGATGTGATTACGTACATCGATGATGTGGTAAAGTGGGATAATATAAATATTTATAGGGGACTTAGTGTACTGACTGAGATCAGCTGTGAAGGTATCTATATCTAATAAGGGTAGTGTAATATAGATGACCTTACTTGCTACCACATATTTATACCTCAGTCAGAATTATTCTGGAATATAGTGATGACTACGTTGAATGTCTAGGGTATGTATATGATGAAGTGTAAGTCACAACAACAACAGACAGATAAACAAGTCAATTTATTCCACCACACTTGACAACACTGTGACACTCACACACATGTAACATTCTATAAGACTATCTTGGATGAGTCACTGGTAAATTTTCAAATATCAATATGTATTAAGCACTTTTCATTAATATATATGTGTCCTGATTCAAATACAAAGTGAACCAGGAATCACAATCAATTTTAATTACAAGTTATATGTACAGAATTTATCAATATGAATCTTGTAGTGACATATTTTATTAATCTTATCCTATGTGTGTCAGTGTGTAGTGGTAATATGAGGTAATACTGGTGTTGTTTTTTCAAGCTATGTTGGTATTTGTCATCATGACTTCAAGTGTTTATTTCTGTTGGAACTAGTATTGGAGATGTTCTCAGTTCCGTTCATTAAAACAATTAATTTCCCCTCTTAATTTTATACAATGTCAGTTTAGGATGGGGATACATAATGTTGAGCTCAGCTGGCCACATAGGCTTAACTTTCGTGATGGCGGCAGGAAAAAACTCCTCTGCTCGATTGCTCCCCTGTGTTCTGGAGACACCTCACTGTTTGCTATATGGACCAAGGAGTATGCTGTCCGCCTCTGGATTCAGCAAAGCTCTGACCAGGTACTGCTCAATAGCTTTAGGACCACAGTCCCTGAAACAAGAAGGTTGTACCTCCTACTTCAGAACTAATTTATACTCTATTTCTACACTGAGCACAATACATAACAAACACTGAGTTCAGAGCGGTAGGCCAACTGCTATCTTCATCTGAAACAATTTTCACCAGTATATTCCTCCCTAATGGTTACTACGCCTCTGCAATTCCAGCATTATTTCTTTCTAGTCAATAATATAGGTGGCAGTGTACTGTTTGGCAATTCCATGTAGTTTTACTTTCCTCCGACACCTTCTGTTCAGGCTGGAGCATTATATAGGCTTTACCTCATGTTCGCTACTGAACCACACATATATACAGACATAAATTATCAATTTACATTCAATTTTCATTAAAAGATGTCAAATATTTCAAGCTTACCACAATTCATGGAAATAACACAGAATTACGTTGACCGGCAATGAATATAGCACAATTTCGATCTGCCGATGTCCCAGGCTTTTATTTTGCAAAATATGCACTGGTGCTCAACGCACTGATTCTGTAGTAAGTTTATTTGCAAATGTGGTGTTGACCTGACGCCTCTAATTGACTATATTGGCAGGTCTAACCAATCATGCCATGTTTACACAGCTTTTCCAAAAAATACTCCTACTCACGTTTCCCCTAACAACAAAGAAGTAGTATTTATAGTCCGACTAATCGTGTTTAGCCTTACATTTATTTTCCGCCAATCAAATAGGAGGTAACATGTCAGCCTATTTCCCGTACAATGGTGGGGTGAAAATCTGCCACTGAGCGATTCTGAATTTGGTGTTGTCTGACACCCTCACTATTTTCTTTTGGCTATAATTTGTTAATTCCTAGACTATTTGCGTAACGTTTAACATATTATTTGTCAGCAAGTCCTAAGGAACCCAAATATATATATTTAATGGAGCCAATATGCATTTTCTTCTAGGATAGTCGTGCTGTTACTACCTCCTCACTTCCAAACTTTAGGGTGTCTGGGTACTGTCATGTTTTCAAACGTAAACCAGTATAATGTCATATTTCCTAATAAGAATTTTGTAAGTTTTTAAAACCTAACTCTGGTATGGGTAGTGTTTTTATCACTGTCGATTTGAAAAAAACTAGTGCATGTGGCCTTACACGCGTGATGGCAGCAATTGTGTATCGCGCGACGCGTGTTTAGTGTTGCATGTGTCCCTGCTTTCAGCCCTCCCTTCTTTCTATCTTTAGTCCATCTGTCTTTCGTTTTAGGTAACGTAGTGTATAAAAAGACATGAATGGAATTTTAAATCTAGGTCAACCTGCGTATCTCAAGGTTTTTCTTAGAAATGCAGCACATGTTTTATCGTAGAAGGCGGGTATTGAAGCAGTAGGCTTTTACTATCAACGTGAAATGTTACAATTTGCAAACGCAGGAGAAAACAAGGGGGATTTCGAGTACAGTCATTGTGACAGCACTGTTCTTTACCATTCTTCTTTCCTTTTATTAAATTTATTTGTTAGGCTTTACATTTACGTTTTAATTTATATATGTGGATTAGAATTTCTCACGACAGATGACATCTGCCTGTTCCATGAAACATGGGAACAACATATGTCGGGGTTGTCTTCCCTGTTGCGTTGTTTACGTAAGCATGGTTTAACGGCACGCCCTAGTAAGATTTGTATCGGTTTTAGTGAGTTGAGTTTTTTTGGGGTTTATCGTAGGTAATAATCTATTAAAACCCGAGACTGGCACGGTTACAAAAATTTTAGAACTACAGGCACCTAGGACTAAGAAGCAGGTCAGAAGCCTGATGGGACTTGTCAATTTTTATCGCAAATTCATCCCTCAGTTTTCTACAATTTCTGATGCTTTAACCTCTCTTACTAGTAAAGGGATGCCTAACAGGGTTGTATGGTCGGCAGAATGCGAGAAAGCATTATCAAAAATCAAGGAGTTATTTTCCAGACGACCAATCCTTCTTTTGCCTGATTTGAGCAAACCGTTTATACTGCGGACCGACGCGTCATCTGTAGGAATTGGCGCACGTCTTATGCAAGACCACGAGAGTATCCTACATCCTGTGATGTATGTTAGTCGGAAACTGTTACCGGCGGAGACCAGGTACTCAACAATCGAAAGGGAATGCCTGGCTATAGTATGGGCAGTGTCAAAACTGTCCCGATACTTGATAGGGTCCCAGTTTATACTTCAGACAGATCATCGACCTCTACTGTTTTTGAAATCTTCGAAGTCGACAAGCTCACGGTTGACTCGTTGGGCCTTATTGCTACAACAGTTCCAGTTCACAATTATCCCATTAGAGGGTAGACTTAATGTCGTGGCAGATGCTCTGTCTAGATTGTAATTTTTGGGACATGAGTTATATGTGTTCGTATGAACAACGTATACGTACACCAGTGTCAATTTTTAAATATATTTTTGTCATATATTGTGTTGTTTGCTGTGAAATCTACTGCTCTCAGGGAGAAGAAAACTCTGTTTTCTTTTCTAGGGAAGGGGGTAGATGTCACATAATATCTTTTGTTGCGCACATGGACTTTGGTGGAATAAACATATATTTTGGTGCGCACATCAGCTATAAAGGGAAATGGTGCAAAAGAGTGCAGTTCAGGAAGTGAACAGGAAGCCTGACAGAGAAAGATGTCAGTTGGCCGGCTTTAGAAGCCGCATTGCATATTAATCGTGCTCTCTTTATGGTTGCTGGCTTTTGTACAGCCTTGTTGTATATTCCAAGGGTAGTAGGACTTGTTGATCCAGTCATATGGTTATTGCTGACAATGTATTGCTATTGTTATTGAATTCCTACGTGTTTCATTGTTATTATTAAAAAGGGAGATTGTCAGCACGCCTTCGTGTACGCTTTGTGAATGGCGTTTACAAGTATGTTGATTGTGTGACCTCTCGCAGTTTGATACAAGCTTAGAGGACAATGTCATTAAGGTGTAGATATTATACTGTGACACTTATCCTTTACAGGACGTGGCAATCAACCCCAGCTTTTATTGGCTGTTTGTGATTTTTCTAGGCAATTTTATTTCATTCAGTAGTTTGCCATTGCTTTCTGAACGGTACGGCGCTGATACCATTGTTAAAAATCCACACAAAGCGATCTGCTACCAAACCGCCTGCAGCAGGTTTCGAACCTGGTATATCTGGATTATGAAACTGCGTTCATATCCATTAGGCCACAGACGCCGATACACGTACTAATATAGTCCTGTGCTTCTTGCACACTTATTTATGTGTCCGTTAACTTTTATCCTTTTGTGGTCATTCTCGACCCATTAAACAGTTCTATCAAATTCGTAATATTATACATATGCATTTATATAGGTTATACTAACCTTGAAAACATCTTGTATGTTTTGAGGTATTATCTCAAATTATATTCCTGGCCATCTTGGCTAAATCAACCCAGTGAATTTCATATACCCTGACGAAGTGGTTTCACCACATTAAATTATAATTATACACATGATTTTGAGTCAAATGTAGACTCATGGAACACTTTGAAAAGTAGACTATGCTACACATTTTAATAAGTGGACCCAGCCACATATTCGGACACGTCTGTATGATATAAAGCGTGGACACAATCTCTCCTACATCATCCCTCAAAACATTACTTTGTCATAGCTTATGACTTTAGTTTTTGCGTTTTGGTGAGGCTCAGCATGGTGCGCAGCAATCCCGCTAAATATAAATTTATCACGATTGCCTCGCCCCATGAGGTGCACAGTATGCCATTTTAAATTCTCATCTGCTATTTTCCTGAAAGTAACCACCATTTTAATTCTTCTTATCTTCTGTATTGCTGTTGCTATGTGCTTGAAGCTAGCTACTTCATCATGTAATACAAACAGCTACAGAAAAACCACTGTAAACAACACACACAGTGCTTTGCAACAGACTTTCTGCAAGTACGCCAACAGTTATGGCAGACCCCAGGCTCAATAAGAAGCACAATTACACAAGATGAAGAATAGTTTATATTGCTAACCACTCATTCCCACTTTACTGAAAAGAATACAATGAAGTAATGTAGTTTTCATTACATTTATTTTTAGTTCCTCATGTGCTATTATATAGCAACTTTCATCTCTTTCTTGACTAAAAATAATACAAGAAATTGTGTATTTTCTTTCTAATTCTTCATCTTTGGCTTTTAAAAAAAAAATAAAATAATAAAGAACGATATCCTGTTCAACCTCTGATCGGTTATAATTAATACAAGAAATTGTGTATTTTCTTAATAATTCTGCATCTTTGTTTGTTTGTTTTTTCTTGATATTAAATAATGAAGAATAATAAAACATCTACATATGAGAAATGCTGAGATACCATCTGAGGATTTAATAATTCAACTGTGTGTGCGGATTGATTCTGAAACAATTTTTATTTGCAAACTTGTACGTCACAGAGAGAAAGAGAAAATTACCATGAGCAAACACTGGTATTCACACAAACAAATACACACACAGGTATCTGACAAAGGTAACAAGAAGTAACAAGAAGAGACATGGTCTGCAACCAAGGCCTAAAAACCCAACCCCTGCAGACCCAAGTAGAACAGTCCCAACTAAGATGGTTTCGCCATGTGTGCAGAATGGGAGAAGATCGGCTGCCACGGCATGTATGGAAGGCTAAGAGCCAGGGATCTAGACCTCCAGGACGACCCAGAGTCTGCTGGGAGGACAACATTAGACAATCTCTGAAGGACCGAGGACTAGAATGAAACCAGGCGAGGAGGAAGACAGACAATAGGATAGTGTGGTGCTCTCTCTTTCAAACCTCTACACCTCACAGTAGAAGAGGAACGACTAAGTAAGTAAGTAAGAATAATCTCCTGTTCAACCTCTGGTGGGTTATAATTTGGATATTTAGTGTACACAATTTTAGAAAGTATATTCAACTGTTAATAGCAATATCCTTCCTGGCCAATTCTTAACTACAGGGTGAATAAAAATTCATAATTGTGTAGAAGAGTGTTTTTTTACCTCCTTTATCCTAAAATGGTAGACTCTTCATACTTGTTTTGTCGTGGGGGATTGGAGTGTAAGAATTTAAGGCACATGGGCTAATATTTAATAGAAATGTATGTGTTACAAATATCTACACCAGTTACTGTACAACATCCTCCTAAGCGAACACACAAAAAAATTAAGTGTAACTGATAGACTTCTTGGCAGGCTCTTGTGTGGCTCTGTCCCAAACAATTTCTTTTCTAACTCTCTCCTGCTATTCAATTTACAGGATCTCTCATTTACAGGAACCTGACATGTGACATTAGTATAAAACCTGATTTACTGACCTCAGCACATTAAGCATACTCCAAAGAAGGTGTAGAAGCTAAACTTATATGTGAAAACACATTCCTCTTCAATAAAATGAAGCATACAAAAACAGGCCATACTTCGTTGTGTCATTGCGTTTCAAATTTTTAAAATTCAATTTTCTTGGACTTAATTTTTGTGTGACATGTCTGGTTTTTCCAATGAGGTCTTCAATTATATTCTGGACTTCTTTTAAATGATTAAATATCTGTTATTCTCCACATTTCTGCACCACACACTAAAACAGCTTTAAATTTGTGAATAATATGGACATAACATTTATTTTTTTTTTACTCTATTATTCTTCACATGTATGCACTAAACATCAAAACAGCATTTACATGTGTGAAAAGTCAGAAATTTTTCTAATGTTTAAAATCTTTGCTATTCTCCACGCTTTCGCCAAACATCCAATCAGTCTTAAGATTATTGAAAAATATGGAGCTCATGATTTTTTTAACTTTGTCCTACTTAACATTTCTGAACCAATCACCTAATCAGCATTTACATTTGTGAAAAGTAAGAACCTATTTCTAGTTTTTTTTTTTTTAGACTGTCTGCTATTTACCACATTTCCCCATCAAACACTGCCACAACCTTAACATCTGTGCAAAATCTGGACTAATTTTTTTCTCCTCGTTAAACCACATTTCTGCACCACACATCTAAACAGACTTTACACTTGTCCCTAAAAATGAAAAGATGTGCAATAATTATGAGGATGGCATGATTTAGCACACTGCACCACACTTACCTCCATTCACCATACTTCCTCTCATATCCACTAGAGATAAGACCTTCTTGTGCAGAGATTTCCTTCATTTTGTCCCAGGCAGAAGACATTATGAGCTTGTCGACTCTCTTTCCCCAAGCATTTATCTGTTCTAACTGGCATGTGGAAGTGAAAAAAACATTATTTAGCAAGTTATTTATTTTATTATTCCCACACAATTGACACCTATCACTGAACTGTATTTCAGTGATCTCGAAACAGAGAACAAAAGAAAAACCAAGAACAGTGAAAAAAAATGTTTTTATTTAAATGTGCGTGCATAAAAAGTTTTAGTCTGAGAGAAAAAAATAAAGCAGAAGAAAAGAAGATTATGATTATTATTACAGTAACAACAATGACAATAAGGAGGACAAAGAAAAGTAGAAGATACTGAGGATGATAAGGATGATGAAAATATTCAGCAGCCTGAAAAAGAAAACAGTCAGCAGGATAATGAAAAAACAGTGAAGTAATACCATACTGAAAAGTATTTTATAAAATGAGTAAATCAGTTCTGCAGCACTGTCGAAAATAAAATTTAAAAAAATAAAAAATGACCAACAAAAACAGAAATGCCAGCACAAAGTGTGGATAACAGCAGAAACCATTAACAAGATAAAGGACAGAGAGAACAAAAGAGCAGATTTAAACAGAAAGAAAACCAGATGTTCCAAAGTCAAGGCTCGTGTAGTGTACATAGAGGTGAACACAGAAATAAGAAGAAACATCAGAAGAGACAACAAGAAATACATTAATGAGGTGGCATGAGATGTAGAGGAAGCTGTAGCCAAAGGAAATATGAGGGACCTATGCAACTGCACAAACAAGCTAACAGGGAAATCACTATCAGCTGCAATCTTATACATGCCACCACATAAGCTTTCAACAGAACACCAAAAAACTCTCCAATATACTATAAGACGCAACTCCAATATTCTAAATAACACCATATAAGCTTTCAAAAGAACAGCAAGAAACTCCAATATTCCAAATGATACCATATAAGCTTTCAATAGAAACATTAGAAACTCCAACATTCTATATGACACTATTTAAGTTTTTAACAGAACATTTAGAAACTCCAACATTCTATGTGACATCATATCAGCTTTCAACAGAACACCTAGAAACTCCAACATTCTATATGACACCATATAAGCTTTCAACAGAACACCTAGAAATTCTAACATTCTGTGTGACATCATATCAGCTTTCAACAAAACATCTAGATACTCCAACATTCTTAATGACACCATATAAGCATTCACCAGTGTTGAGGGTCGTTCCATGGTGGGAAATTGTCGTGACAGGTTTATTCTAGTCGCAATGATTGTTGCACGATGGAGCACCCCTCACTGATACAATATTACGAAGAGCGCATACTATACAATGTTACGTAGAACGCATTGTTACCTAACGAGATTCTTTGAGTAGCCTTTTAGCCTTTGGGCTTGACGGACGTGTTCATAATTGTATGGTATATCCCCTTTACAAAGTGTCGGTATATACTAAGTTTAAGGAGGCTTTGGAAAGCCATATTCACAGTGTTCAAATATAAATACAATTATATTCACAATAAGGTGATATAAATGAAAATACATGCCTAGCGAACGCTCTAATAATAGAGGCATTTTTAAGAACGTTGCCATCCAAGTTGAAATACGTAACCAGATTAAAACTGGCAGATGTTATGGCATGTGAAGCCAAATGAATAACTTTCTTCATACAAGAGATGAAAATGTAAAGCAAATCGTAGCAATGAAATATATAGATATAGCTTAGAATATCCAATCTAAAGCTTCGAAGAACTAACTGTGGACAGTATCATAGTCACTAAAAGTACTGAAGAACTAGGTCAGGAGTAATTCCTAGATTCTGTGATTAAATTCTAATAGCAGTGACTTCTAATATGCATGAACTATGCTGTGTAATTCCATACAAAATGTTATGTGGAAATATGTTATTAAAATGAGATGTCAGTTGTTTGAGAATGCCTTCTTCAATCGATCAAGTTCGTTGTAATGCTGCCGTTGAGATGTACTTCAAGTGTCCTTCAATGTTACACGTCGTTACTACCTTCACAGTCTTGAGTAACCATAATTAAGCATGTAACCAAGTCAAATATAAGAATAAAAAGTAAATTAACCAACGAACATCTTTAATATTATATGGATTTAATTAAAAAATCAGACATGAATCCACGCGGGAGCTGGATATAACGGTCATTATGGCAATGCCCAGCCTGACAAGAAACACGAGTAAATTATAGAAGAAATAAGCTCCTTAACAATCAGAACACTAATAAACTCCAATATTCTATATGACACCATATAAGCTTTCAACAGAACATCTAGAAACTCCAACATTCTGTGACACAATATAAGCTTTCAAAAAGAACACCTAGATACTCCACCATATAAGCATTCACCAGAACACCAATAAACTCCAATATTCTATATGACACCATACAAGCTTTCAATAAAACATTGAGGATACCGGCTCCAAAGTCAATCCCAACAAAGCCTGTGTGCTGAGGTGCTCACTGAACAACTCCATATTGAAAGCAGATTTTCCAGACATTACTTTCAGTGGGCAGAAAACTGAAAGGCAAGACAAGCTGAAATACCTCGGAACAACATTCAATCGCGGGTTATCATTCAAGTAACATGTTGATCTAATCATACAGAGGTCCAATTGAGGTCTGGCATCCCTAAAAACAATGGCCATACTTACCTGGACCAGAGACTACTGTATCATCAGCTGGTCATGTCAGTCATCGAGTATGGTCTGGGAATACTCACACTGTCAATATCACAATGTGAAAGATTGAAACGAATGGATGCATGCAAGATACCCCCATCGTGACAATGCGGTACATGCCTGGATTACTGTCGATTCGATCCAAATATGCGATGGCCCAGTCAGAAGCCTATATGTGAGAACCACAGACAAAAGGTACCCCTTGTATGGAAACATAGCTGACATTAAGGGAGTGAGGATAAAGCAGGGGATGTCATAGGCAGAGGCAACAATTAAGCAGGTGACCACAGTTGAAAATATATTCAAAGGGGAAGAGTGGAGTAAGTCAGATGAGAACTGGACTAACTATCAGCAAATCATCATCAGCCTTGGTAGAGAGTGCAGAACTTGGGCCAATGGGAAGGCACAGCTGGAAATTGATCCAGTGATAAATGATTATGCTGAGGATGATGATGCCATTGTGTACCCTGATGGGTATGTTATCCGTGGTGAGAAATGAGGGTGGCATTTTTCTGCCAGAGTAAAGGGCAGAATCATCACTGAACATAGCGGGGCTTACATGATAACAACCTCCAGCATGTGAATGGAAGTAGAGGCAGCTACTGAAGCCTTAAGGTGGCTGTCTGAGACTTTATTAACAAGGGCAGTTATTGTATCAGACTCACAATAGATGCTTTGGAAGGTCCAAAGTGGATGGCTCCGGCATGAATGGAAAACCTACATAGAAGCCTCAAATCTAATGTCCTGGTCATGCAGGGGTACGCAGCAATGAAAGAGCTGACAGACTAGCGTCAAGAGCACCCATAGAAGGTGCACTGGATTTGGAAAAGGGAGAGATACTGAGGGCAATTAATGATAGCCTAATAGAGAATGACACTGTAATCGATGAATCATCAAGGCTAAGATTGCTGGAATTTGGCATCAAACATAAGACCAGCAGGGATGGACGTATGAGAGGATACTTCCGGTGTGTATACAACCAGCACGGAAGAGAACAGTTAGCATTCGTACCCTTCAACATTTGCTGAGGGAGACTGAGCACCTATAGGGTTGCCGGAGCGCAGTGACGTAGATTCTGATCAATAATAACAATATAAGCATTTAACAGATCATCAATAAACTCCAACATTCTTAATGACACCATATAAGCTTTCACCAGAACACCAATTAACTCAAATATTCAATAGAACATCTAGAAGCTTCAAAATTCTATATAATACCATATAAGCTTTCACCAGAACACTTAGAAACTCCAATATTCCACGTGACACCATATAAGATTTCAACAGAACACCTAGAAACTCCAACATTCTATGTGACACCATTTAAGTTTTCAACATAAAATCTAGAAACTCTAACATTCTATGACACCATTTAAGCTTTCAACAGAACACCTAGAAACTCCAACTCAGTGTACTTAGCAGAGACATTTTGTTCTTTCTATTTTGTCCAAAAGATTGTGGAATGAAGCTAGTTGTGAGTGAAACGCAGGGAATCAACACCAACCGCCTAAATCGGACAAGTTGTGTGAAGAAGTGCCCTCATCACCAAGCAGTGACAAAAATCACAGCTGCAGGACTCACCTAAATGTTAAGTGCTTATAAAAAGGCACCAGCAAAAAGGACCACATTTTTCTGAACTATATCCTCACCCTCATCATCATCATCATGTGACGTATTCTTTCCAGAACGTTGTCTCCATTACAGCTGCTCTGAACGCATCACGATTCTGGGCAAGTCGACCTGCATCAGCCAAAGACAAGTTCAGACTCTCTGTGATGTCCTGGGTCCACCGTCGTCTAGGTCGACCCCTTCCCCTTTTTCCAGGGACCATGCCTTCCATCATTGTTTTTTCCAGGCTATTATGTCTTTTTATATGACCGAAAAATTTCAGCTTCCTTATTGCGATGGTATTTAGGAGCCAATGTTCCTGTACGTTTAGTGAGTGCAGTACTTCTCTGTTGGTCTTTTTTTCTGTCCAGGGTATTCTCAACATCCTTCTGTAGCATTTCATTTCGAATGATGTAATCTTTTTTGCAACTGTTTTATTGAGTGTCCAAGTCTCGCAGCCGTATGTTGCCACTGGGAATATACATGCTCTGATCAGTTGTAACTTTGTTTCTTTGCTTGTGCCTTGCCATAGGTTTTTCATCTGTATTAGTTTATGTGAAGCAATTGCAAGTCTTCTTTTAATTTCTACTGCACAGTCGCCAGAGCTGTTGATGATTGATCCTAAGTATTCGAATTCATTAACACTTTCCAGTTCTTCGTTATCAATTTCAATTTCTGGTTTGGTCTTTACTTTGTCTGTTGTCAATACTTTGGTCTTCTTGGTGTTTAGGTATAGATTCTGGGCCTCGCTGTGTTTTTTGGTGGACAGAAGTAATTGTTCAAGTCCTTCTGGGTTGGTCGATAGGAGGACTGTGTCGTCAGCATATCTGATTTCCGGGATCTGGTACCCACCGATGTTAAATGAGTCAAACTCTGTGTGTTCTTGGTCATCTCTTACATTTCTCATGATATTCTCGGCATAAATGTTAAACAGGTAAGGGGAAAGGGTACAGCCTTGTCTTACTCCTTTCTGCACTTCAAACCATTCTGATGTTTCCCCCTCTATTCTTACGGCTGCCTGTTGTTCTTGGTACAGCAGTGCGATGAGTTGTATAAGGTGGTTTGGAAATCCCATATTTTTCATAATAGCCCATAACATCCTCACCCTAAATCTATTTATTATAAACAGTTAATACTAATTGATTATTAAATTTGTTACCTGTTGTTTTAAAACTAAACAATCATAGTCGATTCAGTTTTTTATATGTATGAAAGCAAACGTATTAGCCAGAACAATTAATTTATATATATATATATATATATATATATATATATATATATATATATATATATATATATATATATATATATATATATATATATATATATATATATATAGACATATATTTACCTCTAAACAGAGCTATACCATTATAAGAGGAAATTCACTGAATTAACTCAGCTGGGGGCTTGAACGGGCTAAAAACCATTGCTTAAATCCTTCACAAAAGGCGACGGACAGATATAAGTTAACCATTGCTCAGCGCTATGCCGCATGGTTCTTGACTTTTCAATTATCTTGTGAAGACTCCCTTTGGATAGAAGCACCACTATACTTCTATCTACATCTCTGCCAAGAGTAATCTTGTGCGAAGGTAAACACCTTTGACGACCCATTTAGATACTCTTGAGTTTTGGCCATTGTTGGACCACTACTGCAAAGCAGGGGAGGCATTCTGTGACAACCATATAAGCTTTCAACAGAACACCTAGAAACTCCAACATTCTATGTGACACCATATAAGATTTCAACAGAAACACCTATAAACTCCAACATTCTATGTGACACAATATAAGCTTTCAACAGAACACCTAGAAACTTCAACATTCTATGTGGCACCATTTAAGCTTTCAACAGAACACCTAGAAACTCCAACATTCTATGTGATACCACTTAAGTTTTCAACAAAACATCTAGAAACTCCAACTGTTGGATCGTTTGGGTTTTATTATATTCTTGCGTGGGTAAGAGTGGCACGGTTAGCGAATGTTATTATTGTTGCTGACTTAATTACTATCAGCTCTGGTCGGGCTTACAGGTGGCCGACAGATTGTGGGTCATAAAGATAGACCAAACAAAGTTACTCAAAGAACATCGTACAAATGGTGTCGTCATAAAGTTTGACTAACTGGAACAAGATGTACGCAGGATTCATGGCTCAACATGGACGATACATTTATTCGTAGATGCAATACAGATTCAATCATAGTAGCAGCAGGCATCATCAATAACATAGGTAATTACATTGGGGCATCATGGTGCATAGCATTCTTATATATCTTGATCATGTACTTGATCGACATTCTAGATAACGGCCGACCTCTCAAGGCGATGAACGTTATGGCAAATAGTTCTATCATGGCTTTTTTCGTTATGGAGCTTGTCTACAACGACGGGTTTTATTGAGTGACCCCTTTAAATATATTGCAGAATAATTCCGATAATCTTCGGTAAGACTCTGGATCCCACCAGCAATACGTCATGGCATATGCATATTGAAGTTCAGCCAGATCATTGGCAAATTGACAAAAAATTTCATGATAATTAATACACAAACGAGCCCTGTATTGGCTAACGTGAATACCCCTTACCAGAAGTATTATAATAACTTGTGACCGCTTCCCATAACTTGGGTAAGGCTTACAATCAGCTACTGGCCCAAATACGACCGTCTCATCACAGCCATTTGGCATCTCTCTTCATCACGTAATTGTTCTTTGGCAACAACCACGAGCGCACCCGTTTGCGCTTTTATGTTCAACATAGTGTATGATAGCACGTAAATAATTAATCAAATATATTTTATTAGATGTGCTCAACATTTAAATTACACATGCAAAAGGACTTAACACCAACGTTCTATGACACCATATAAGCTTTCAACAGAAACCTCTAGAAACTCCAACACTCTATGTGACACCATTTAAGTTTTCAACAAAACATCTAGAAACTCCAACACTCTATGTGACACCATATAAGCTTTCAACAGAACACCTAGAAACTCCAATATTCTATGTGACACCATATTAGCTTTCAACAGAACACTTAGAAACTCCAATATTCCATGTGACACCATATAAGATTTCAACAGAACACCTAGAAACTCCAACATTCTATGTGACACCATTTAAGCTTTCAAAAGAACACCTAGAAACTCCAACATTCTATGTGATACCATTTAAGTTTTCACTAAAACATCTAGAAACTCCAACGTTCTATGACACCATAGAAGCTTTCAACAGAAACCTCTAGAAATTCCAACACTCTATGTGACACCATTTAAGTTTTCAACAAAACATCTAGAAACTCCAACACTCTATGTGACACAATATAAGCTTTCAACAGAACACCTAGAAACTCCAACATTCTATGACACCATATAAGCTTTCAACAGAAACACCTAAAATCTCCAACACTCTATGTAACACCATTTAAGTTTTCAACAGAACATCTAGAAACTCCAGCATTCTATGTGACACCATTTAAGTTGTCAACAGAACATCTAGAAACTCCAACATTCTATGACACCATATAAGCTTTCAACAGAAACACCTAGCACATCAAGTTCATTCAAGGTGGTGAGATGACCAAGAAGAATTGTCATTACTAGGATACTGAAGCATGACCCAAAAATTGAATGCAGTTCTATGTTACTCCATAACATAGAACAAAATCTGAATTACTTCAAGGTGTTTCTTGAAGAGAAAAAGAAAATGGCAAAGCAAGCTCGATTCTTTTTTTTTTTTAAAGTCTCTGGAATATCTTCTGCCCCCATTGACCAAACAGCCATACCAGCTACATCTGGAGCCAGAAAAAACGTTTTTATCACCTACAATACATTCTGCTAACCAGTCAATGATGAAGACTGTTCTACCGTGACAACTACAGCCACAAGCGACGGAAGTAGCAGCGATTAAAGGCCTATAATATTTTTTTAAAGTACATACATAATATTTCATTTGTGTTCATGATGTCGGATAATTATATGTAGTTAATAAATGTTAAAGTTTTTTTTTTTTTTTTTTTTAACTTTTTACTTCATTTTGATACAGCTTTTTGGGTCTCGGGAATGAATTAATTCGAGTAATATTAATTCTCACTTTGGAAATTGATGAGGCATTATGAAGTTCCCCTGAAGATCATTAATTTAATAAAGAAAACATATAAAGACATGACATGCAGAGTTCTTCACAAAGGACAGCTTACAGAACCGTTTGGGATAAGAACAGGAGTGCGACAGGGATGCCTCTTGTCTCCATTTCTTTTCTTACTAGCAATACACTGGGTTATGAGATCATCGACAACACACAACAGAAATGGAATCCAGTGGACTCTGACTAAGCAGTTGGATGATCTGGATTTTGCTGATGACTTGGCTCTTCTGTCCCATAACAGTAATCAGATGCAGGACAAACTGAAAACACTCGATGAGAGGTCACAGCAATTGGGTCTGAAAATACATAGGGAAAAGACCAAAATAATGAGAATAAATGCAGGTAATGATAACAGGGTTGAACTTGAAGAAACACCAATCCAAGATGTAGAATCGTACACATATCTTGGCAGCAATATAGACAAAGTTGGAGGGACAGACAGTGATATCAAACTACGAATACAAAAAGCAAGAGGAGCTTTCATTGCATTGGGAAATATATGGAGATCAAGAGAAATCGGATCCAACACAAAAATAAGAATCTTCTGATGAGAAACCAATTTTCATTTAGTGCTTTTTCAGTTAGCACTCAAGTTTTCAAAAATGAATGAACCGAGCTAAGTGAGGGATTGCTGTATAAAAGCCTTCAACATAACACAAAGAAACTCTCCAATATCCTATATGATACCATGTAAGCTTTCAACAGAACACAAAAAACTCTCAAGCATTCTATATGACTACCATATAAGCTTTCTACATAACACAAAGAAACTCTCCAATATCCTCTATGATACCATGTAAGCTGTCAACAGAACACCAAGAAACCTGATAACAGCCAAATGAAACATTTCACAGCACATTTACTATAAGCTACAACATTTTAAACAAAATATAAAGACTCTTATGGCTGAAGAATAATTATCCATTATAATGAGTGAATGAATTGTAACAACAGAATTACAGAAGAAAGGAAGAAGAAATTGAAGATGTAAGGATAATTAAAAGAATCAGTAGCATAATGAAAAAGACAATGAAGAAATACAATAAAGGAAAATATTTCATAAAAAGAGTAAATCAGTTCTGCAGCCTTGTTCCTTCACATTAAACTTCTTTCTTTCCTTCCTTTTTTTAATTTAAAAACACAGGCATCAAATGCTTTGGCCTCGTGCAGTTCCCAGTGGTCTCTGTGGAGAGAAAGATAGAATAGGAATACATTCTCACTCAGGCATGAGGTCAAAGGCAACTAATATAAGGGTGTGTGCATGGGGCTGGCCACCTTATCATGTCAAATAACATGCTCCATAAACTATCACTGTCAGAGCTACATGAGTGCTTTAGTGTCAGCTTCTTATAAGGGGACCTGCTGTAGTGGTGGGACCAGCTGTAGTGGTGGTGGGACAAGCTGTAGTGGTGGGACCAGCTGTGGTGGTGGGACCAGCTGTGGTGGTGGGACCAGCTGTGGTGGTGGGACCTGCTGTGGTGGTGGGACCTGCTGTAGTGGTGGGACCAGCTGTAGTGGTGGAACCAGCTGTAGTGGTGGAACCAGCTGTAGTGGTGGGACCAGCTGTAGTGGTGGGACCAGCTGTAGTGGTGGGACCAGCTGTAGTGGTGGGACCAGCTGTGGTGGTGGGACCAGCTTTAGTGGTGGGACTAGCTGTAGTGGTGGCACCAGCTGTAGTGGTGGAACCAGCTGTAGTGGTGGGACCAGCTGTAGTGGTGGGACCAGCTGTGGTGGTGGGACCAGCTGTGGTGGTGGGACCAGCTGTGGTGGTGGGACCAGCTATGATGGTGGGACCAGCTGTTGTGGTGGGACCTGCTGTGGTGGTGGGACCTGCTGTGGTGGTGGGACCTGCTGTAGTGGTGGGACCAGCTGTAGTGGTGGAACCAGCTGTAGTGGTGGGACCAGCTGTGGTGGTGGGACCAGCTGTGGTGGTGGGACCAGCTGTGGTGGTGGGACCAGCTGTAGTGGTGGGACCTGCTGTAGTGGTGGGACCTGCTGTAGTGGTGGGACCTGCTGTAGTGGTGGGACCTGCTGTAGTGGTGCGACCTGCTGTAGTGGTCGGACCTGCTGTAGTGGTGGGACCTGCTGTAGTGGTGGGACCAGCTGTAGTGGTGGAACCAGCTGTAGTGGTGGGACCAGCTGTAGTGGTGGGACCAGCTGTAGTGGTGGCTCCATGCTCCATAAACCATCACTGTAAGAGCTACATGAGTGTTTGTGGGACCAGCTGTACTATGGGACCAGCTGTAGTGGTGGGACCTGCTGTAGTGGTGGGACCAGTTGTAGTGGTGGGACCAGCTGTAGTGGTGGGACCAGCTGTACTGGTGGGACCTGCTGTAGTGGTGGGACCAGTTGTAGTGGTGGGACCAGTTGTAGTGGTGGGACCAGCTGTAGTGGTGGGACCAGCTGTAGTGGTGGGACCAGTTGTAGTGGTTGGACCAGCTGTAGTGGTGGGACCAGCTGTAGTGGTGGGACCAGCTGTAGTGGTGGCTCCATGCTCCATAAACCATCACTGCAAGAGCTACATGAGTGTTTTAGTGTCAGCTTCCTATAAGGGGACCAGCTGTAGTGGTGGGACCTGCTGTAGTGGTGGGACCAGCTGTGGTGGTGGGACCAGCGGTAGTGGTGGGACCAGCCGTGGTGGTGGGACCATCTGTGGTGGTGGGACCAGCTGTGGTGGTGGGACCTGCTGTGGTGGTGGGACCTGCTGTAGTGGTGGGACCAGCTGTAGTGGTGGAACCAGCTGTAGTGGTGGAACCAGCTGTAGTGGTGGGACCAGCTGTAGTGGTGGGACCAGCTGTAGTGGTGGGACCAGCTGTAGTGGTGGGACCAGCTGTGGTGGTGGGACCAGCTGTGGTGGTGGGACCAGCTTTAGTGGTGGGACTAGCTGTAGTGGTGGGACCAGCTGTAGTGGTGGAACCAGCTGTAGTGGTGGGACCAGCTGTAGTGGTAAGACCAGCTGTGGTGGTGGGACCAGCTGTGGTGGTGGGACCAGCTGTGGTGGTGGGACCAGCTATGATGGTGGGACCAGCTGTGGTGGTGGGACCAGCTTTAGTGGTGGGACTAGCTGTAGTGGTGGGACCAGCTGTAGTGGTGGGACCAGCTGTAGTGGTGGGACCTGTTGTAGTGGTGGGACCTGCTGTAGTGGTGGGACCTGCTGTAGTGGTGGGACCTGCTGTAGTGGTGGGACCTGCTGTAGTGGTGGGACCTGCTGTAGTGGTGGGACCAGCTGTAGTGGTGGAACCAGCTGTAGTGGTGGGACCAGCTGTAGTGGTGGGACCAGCTGTAGTGGTGGGACCAGCTGTAGTGGTGGCTCCATGCTCCATAAACCATCACTGTAAGAGCTACATGAGTGTTTTAGTGTCAGCTTCCTATAAGGGGACCAGCTGTAGTGGTGGGACCAGCTGTAGTGGTGGGACCAGCTGTAGTGGTGGGACCAGCTGTAGTGGTGGGACCAGCTGTAGTGGTGGGACCAGCTGTAGTGGTGGGACCAGCTGTAGTGGTGGGACCAGCTGTAGTGGTGGGACCAGCTGTACTATGGGACCAGCTGTAGTGGTGGGACCTGCTGTAGTGGTGGGACCAGTTGTAGTGGTGGGACCTGCTGTAGTGGTGGGACCTGCTGTAGTGGTGGGACCTGCTGTAGTGGTGGGACCAGCTGTAGTGGTGGAACCAGCTGTAGTGGTGGGACCAGTTGCTGCAAGAGCTACATGAGTGTTTTAGTGTCAGCTTCCTATAAGGGGACCAGCTGTAGTGGTGGGACCAGCTGTAGTGATGGGACCAGCTGTAGTGGTGGGACCAGCTGTAGTGGTGGGACCAGCTGTACTGGTGGGACCTGCTGTAGTGGTGGGACCAGTTGTAGTGGTGGGACCAGCTGTAGTGGTGGGACCAGCTGTAGTGGTGGGACCAGCTGTAGTGGTGGGACCAGTTGTAGTGGTTGGACCAGCTGTAGTGGTGGGACCAGCTGTAGTGGTGGGACCAGCTGTAGTGGTGGCTCCATGCTCCATAAACCATCACTGCAAGAGCTGCATGAGTGTTTTAGTGTCAGCTTCCTATAAGGGGACCAGCTGTAGTGGTGGGACCTGCTGTAGTGGTGGGACCAGCTGTGGTGGTGGGACCAGTGGTAGTGGTGGGACTAGCTGTGGTGGTGGGACCAGCTGTAGTGGTGGGACCTGCTGTAGTGGTGGGACCTGCTGTAGTGGTGGGACCAGCTGTGGTGGTGGGACCTGCTGTGGTGGTGGGACCAGCTGTGGTGGTGGGACCAGCTGTGGTGGTGGGACCAGCTGTGGTGGTTGGACCAGCTGTGATGGTGGGACCAGCTGTGGTGGTGGGATCTGCTGTGGTGATGGGACCTGCTGTGGTGGTGGGACCAGCTGTAGTGGTGGAACCAGCTGTGGTGGTGGGACCAGCTGTGGTGGTGGGACCAGCTGTAGTGGTGGGACCAGCTGTAGTGGTGGGACCTGCTGTAGTGGTGGGACCTGCTGTAGTGGTGGGACCTGCTGTAGTGGTGGGACCTGCTGTAGTGGTGGGACATGCTGTAGTGGTGGGACCTGCTGTAGTGGTGGGACCTGCTGTAGTGGTGGGACCAGCTGTAGTGGTGGAACCAGCTGTAGTGGTGGGACCAGCTGTAGTGGTGGGACCTGCTGTAGTGGTGGGACCTGCTGTAGTGGTGGGACCAGCTGTAGTGGTGGGACCAGCTGTAGTGGTGGGACCTGCTGTAGTGGTGGGACCTGCTGTAGTGGTGGGACCAGCTGTAGTGGTGGAACCAGCTGTGGTGGTGGGACCAGCTGTGGTGGTGGGACCTGCTGTAGTGGTGGGACCAGCTATAGTGGTGGGACCTGCTGTAGTGGTGGGACCTGCTGTAGTGGTGGCTCCATGCTCCATAAACCATCACTGTAAGAGCTACATGAGTGTTTTAGTGTCAGCTTCCTATAAGGGGACCAGCTGTAGTGGTGGGACCAGCTGTAGTGGTGGGACCAGCTGTAGTGGTGGGACCAGCTGTAGTGGTGGGACCAGCTGTACTGGTGGGACCAGCTGTACTGGTGGGACCTGCTGTAGTGGTGGGACCAGTTGTAGTGGTATGACCAGTTGTAGTGGTGGGACCAGCTGTAGTGGTGGGACCAGCTGTAGTGGTGGGACCAGTTGTAGTGGTTGGACCAGCTGTAGTGGTGGGACCAGCTGTAGTGATGGCTCCATGCTCCATAAACCATCACTGCAAGAGCTACATGAGTGTTTTAGTGTCAGCTTCCTATAAGGGGACCAGCTGTAGTGGTGGGACCTGCTGTAGTGGTGGGACCAGCTGTGGTGGTGGACCAGCGGTAGTGGTGGGACTAGCTGTGGTGGTGGGACCAGCTTTAGTGGTGGGACCAGCTGTAGTGGTGGGACCTGCTGTAGTGGTGAGACTAGCAGTGGTGGTGGGACCTGCTGTAGTGGTGGGACCAGCTGTGGTGGTGGGACCAGCTGTGGTGGTGGGACCAGCTGTGATGGTGGGACCAGCTGTGGTGGTGGGACCTGCTGTGGTGGTGGGACCTGCTGTAGTGGTGGGACCTGCTATAGTGGTGGAACCAGCTGTGGTGGTGGGACCAGCTGTAGTGGTGGGACCAGCTGTGGTGGTGGGACCAGCTGTAGTGGTGGGACCAGTTGTAGTGGTGGGACCAGCTGTAGTGGTGGGACCAGCTATAGTGGTGGGACCTGCTGTAGTGGTGGGACCTGCTGTAGTGGTGGCTCCATGCTCCATAAACCATCACTGTAAGAGCTACATGAGTGTTTTAGTGTCAGCTTCCTATAAGGGGACCAGCTGTAGTGGTGGGACCAGCTGTAGTGGTGGGACCAGCTGTAGTGGTGGGACCAGCTGTAGTGGTGGGACCAGCTGTACTGGTGGGACCAGCTGTACTGGTGGGACCTGCTGTAGTGGTGGGACCAGTTGTAGTGGTGGGACCAGTTGTAGTGGTGGGACCAGCTGTAGTGGTGGGACCAGCTGTAGTGGTGGGACCAGCTGTAGTGGTGGGACCAGTTGTAGTGGTTGGACCAGCTGTATTGGTGGGACCAGCTGTAGTGGTGGGACCAGCTGTAGTGGTGGGACCAGCTGTAGTGGTGGCTCCATGCTCCATAAACCATCACTGCAAGAGCTACATGAGTGTTTTAGTGTCAGCTTCCTATAAGGGGACCAGCTGTAGTGGTGGGACCTGCTGTAGTGGTGGGACCAGCTGTAGTGGTGGGACCAGCTGTAGTGGTGGGACCAGCTGTAGTGGTGGGACCTGCTGTAGTGGTGGGACCTGCTGTAGTGGTGGGACCAGTTGTAGTGGTGGGACCAGCTGTAGTGGTGGGACCTGCTGTAGTGGTGGGACCAGCTATAGTGGTGGGACCTGCTGTAGTGGTGGGACCTGCTGTAGTGGTGGCTCCATGCTCCATAAACCATCACTGTAAGAGCTACATGAGTGTTTTAGTGTCAGCTTCCTATAAGGGGACCAGCTGTTGTGGTGGGACCAGCTGTAGTGGTGGGACCAGCTGTAGTGGTGGGACCAGCTGTAGTGGTGGGACCAGCTGTAGTGGTGGGACCTGCTGTAGTGGTGGGACCAGTTGTAGTGGTGGGACCTGCTGTAGTGGTGGGACCAGCTGTAGTGGTGGGACCAGTTGTAGTGGTGGGACCAGCTGTAGTGGTGGGACCAGTTGTAGTGGTGAGACCAGTTGTAGTGGTGGGACCAGTTGTAGTGGTGGGACCTGCTGTAGTGGTGGGACTAGCTGTAGTGGTGGGACCAGCTGTAGTGGTGAGACCAGCTGTATTGGTGGGACCAGTTGTAGTGGTGAGACCAGCTATAGTGGTGGGACCAGCTGTAGTGGTGGGACCAGCTATAGTGGTGGGACCAGCTGTAGTGGTGGGACCAGCTGTAGTGGTGGCTCCATGCTCCATAAGGAGTGATAAAGGAAATGATGATAATGATCAATTATTTTCACTTTGCTGCAATTAATACACACAAACATGGGACACTGAAGAGTCATTGTTACCTTAGGCTGTTCTGCTTCCATCTTCAGGGACAAGTCATATATCTCGCCTGCAACCCTGTCTCCAAACCTTTCTAGGTCTGCATTTATTGCAGGGAAGTGCTGGAAGTGATGATATGAACAACACTGTATCAGTACATGAAGATTATATTATTCAGAATATGAATATCACGTAACTGCTTATGACATACAGACTATATAAACACTCAGTAATTGATGATTATATAACTATTACATATCCATTTAATATGATCTGCTTGCAATTTCTTTAGGTTTCTACATAACATAGTAGCCAGCCCCAAGCCCAACCCTCCTTAGTGACTTTTACAACATGCCTGGTCCACCATAGATATCCTTTCCTTTGCTCCCCTTTTGTGCCCCTTGTATAACATGAGTGAGTCAAAAATATATAGCAATAATATAATCTTTCAGTAAATAAAGATTACATAATCAATTAATTTTAAGGATGATCACAAGGTTGGTCAGTTATACAAAGGTGACATAACTCTTCAGTACACGAAGATCACATATTCATTAAATAGATACACATACTAATCCGATTAGATGAGTGGTTAGAGAGTTTGCCTCTTGTGGCAAAGTTGTCAGGTTCTGAGTTCAAAATGAGGTAGGATCACCTTCTGTCCTCCCAGCTGAAAATGGGTGCATGACTCTGCTTTTGAGTTAAGGATGAAAAAAGCAGGAAGGAAGGGAACTTGTCACCCCAGATCATAAAGCCAAGACATTGTATAGTGAAGTCTCTAACACTTTACTAACCCAGATCATAAAGCCAAGACATTGTATTGTGAAGTCTCTTACTAACCCAGATCATAAAGCCAAGACATTGTATTGTGAAGTCTCTTACTAACCCAGATCATAAAGCCAAGACATTGTATAGTGAAGTCTCTAACACTTTACTAACCCAGATCATAAAGCCAAGACATTGTATTGTGAAGTCTCTTACTAACCCAGATCATAAAGCCAAGACATTGTATTGTGAAGTCTCTTACTAACCCAGATCATAAAGCCAAGAAATTGTATAGTGAAGTCTCTAACACTTTACTAACTTACAATAGTATCAGGTATGGGGCTACCTTGACCTTTTTTTTGAATGGTTCTCTGAGGAAACAAAGAAAGGACTGAACTACTGTTTCCTGAAGCATGTCACAAGAGGTGACTAAGGTGAGGTCATGTAAGCATTGCCACTTGGTGTGATCGGCAGCTTCATCCTCCCAGGTTGCAGGATTTATGTCCAGTGTCCTCATGTCTCTCTTGTGCACATCTTTGAACCTCAGTTGCTGTCGCCCAACTGTTCTTTTGCCATCTGCCAGTTGTCTGTGGAAGATATCTTTCGGGATGCGACCTTCTTCCATGCATGGACATGGCCAAGCCAGCGTTGTCTGTGCTGCCTAAGCAGTGGATACATGCTCTGAAGGCCAGCACAAGATAACAACTTAACATCTGTCACTTTGTCCTTCCACAAAATACCAAGGATGTGGCGCAGACACTGCAGATGTAAGGTATTGAGCCTTCTTACTTGCTTAGCATAGGTTGTCTAAGTCTCACTGCCATATAGAAGTGTGCTGGTGACGCAGGTGTTATATACCACAGCTTTGGTCTTCGTTGTGAGGCGGGCAAAGGCAGCTGCAGCTCTGCCAATGCGGCTGTCAATTTCTGTGTCCAGAGAGAGTTTGTCATTGATAGTAGACCCCAGATATGTGAAGTGGTGCACCACTGTCAATTCATAGTTATCGATAGTGATAGCTGGTGCAGCACCCACATCCTGATTCAGCACATTTGTTTTCTTTAGACTTATTGTGAGGCCAAAGTCCTTGCATGCATGAGTGAAGCGATTCATCAAGCTCTGAAGCTCCTGTTGTCTTTGAGTGATGACCGCAGCATCATCAGCGAATAATAAGTCTCTTATAGTGACTTCTGATTTTTATTTTTGCCTTCAGCCTTGCGAGGTTAAGCAGTCAGCCATCTGACCTAGTGTGGAGGCATATTCCTTCAGTTGCATCTCTGAATGCATGTTTCAAGAGCAAAGCAAAGAAGATCCCGGCAAGGGTCAGAGCCAGGACACAGCCTTGTTTAACGGGACTTTATCATTTCCAGCAATTTAGTTGGGCAGCCTATTTTCAGGAGGATTTTTAAGAGTCCAACCCTGCTAACCAGGTCAAAAGCCTTTGTGAGGTCTATAAAGGTGATATATAAAGGCCTTTTCTGCTCTTTTCATTTTTCCTGAAGCTGGCAGAGAGAAAAGGTCATGTCTGTTGTTGATCTACCAGCTTGGAATATACATTGCGACTCTGGTTATATGCGCTCAGCAAACTTGTGTAGTTGCATTAAGTGAGTTCTTCCAATGTTGTGTCAGCATCCAGCTCCTCCATAGTTGGCAGGCATTTGACAGCGTCAAGGGCTTCAGGTGTGACTGTATTTTCTCTAGCGGAAAGCTCAGAGCAGTGCTTGACCCATCTTTCCTTATTGGTTAATTCTCCCTGCTGGTTCTTAGTGGTGCTGTCTTACTTTTTTTGGAAACCAAGGGCTTTCTTCATACCGCCGTACATTTTTCTAGTGATGCCTGCTTGCGCTGCGGTCTGGATGCTCTCGCTGAGCTGGAGCCAATAATCATTTGCACAATGCCTAGCAGTTTGTTGGACTTTGCTTCTCAAACCCTTCAGGATCTGTAAGCTTCTAGCACTCTGTGAACATTTGTATTTAATTGCAGCACTGTGTTTAGCGTCAATGACAGGTGTCATCTCATCTGTTGAAGCATCAAACCAGTCATTTGACTTCACTATCTTCTTACCAAAGGTAGCAAGCGCAGTACTATGAAATGTGTTCCGCAGGTGCTCCCAGTTCTCTGTAATAGTATCACCATGCTGTGGGCTACTAAGCGCTTTCTCGAAGGTCATGGTAAATTGAGCGATCATGAGAGGGTCTGACATCTTGCCGATATCATTGTGTGGTTTCACTTCATGTTTGACATGATGGAGTTTTCTTGGTTGTGCTCTGATTTTGCAGCAAACCAAGGAGGGATCTGCATCACAGTCTGCACTTATGCTGGGGTTCTGTCTGAAAGTAGGTGTTGGTTACGCAGAGGTCATAATGGACACACAACTCGAAGAGCCATTGTCTATTTTCATTCATCTTGCCAATACCAAACCTGCCCAGACATGAAGGACATGAAACATTATCGGCACCCACTCTAGCATTGAAGTCACCAAGGAGAACAAGTTGTTCTTGCCTAGGTTTGCTTTTGATGACTGCTGCTCAATTCTCGTAGAACTCATCTTTAGCTTCTGAGGCAGAGTACAGACTAGGAGCATACACACTGACAAGGGTGATGGGACCTGCACTAGTTTGCAGGTGGAGCATTAACAGGCGTTCAGATCCATTCTCACCTGGTTTAACCATTTTAGTTAGCTATTTTTTTACCGCAAAACCTACTCGGTGTTCTCAAGCTTTATTAAGGTCTTTCCCTTGCCAATTAAATGTGTAGTCCTTCTCGCTCACCATTCCAGAGCCTGCCAGGTGCATTTCCTAAAGTGCAGCTATATCCACCTGAAGTCGTTTAAGTTCACCATTGATTATGGCCATCTTCCTGACATCGTTTATGTCCTGTAGAATTTTGGATAGTCCAGTCAACATAGTCCGGATGTTCCAACATCCCCATCTGATAGTTGGTTTCTTTATATTATTTCTTGTTTTGTGATTATTGCTTGATGCAAAATTTTGATCCTAATCCTCATGCACCCAATGGGGAAAGCAGACAGTGGCAGGACAACACCTAACTGCCTGGGGGCTGCCCAGCTTGAAGCGGGTCGTAGCTGTCCAGTGAGATCCTAGAACCTCTCCCACTGTTCGGAAGTAACACCTGGAGCCATGACCTATGCCAATAGGGCAAGAAGCTTATAAGCGGTAACTGCTACTTCCCGTGTTGTGCTGACACCTATAGGGTGAAGCTGGAGTGTCCTCTCCAGGGCATGAGCTTGGGCACAGTCATAAAGAGATCAAGCTGTTGCCCATGCAGCATGTTCCCCCTTTCCACGAGCTGGTAGATCCAAAGGAACGGCAGTAGCTGATACAGTTTTGTACCAGCCACGTCTCAGGAGCTGTCAAAATAATGTTGAATCAACATTAGACTGCCTTAGGGACTCCAACTCCAGATTTACCTTCAGGGTTTACTCCTGAAGCCTTTCCCACAAACGGATGTTCCTGCAAGGCAGCAGTGGTTTGAAGTCAGAGTTTTCAAGGCAGCGGTGGTTTGAATTCAGAATTTTACCTTCTCCTAGATAAGCTACCAACCAGGATTATGAGCTCTATCTGCCGAAGCTGCTGGTTTTTAGGCACCAGTGACTCACCTTCGCCCCTTTTCCCGTCAGTGGAAACAGTTCCGCCAGGCTCAAATTCAGCCACACATGAAGGGAGCTGGGCTTGGTTGTCAGAGGCTATTTATGGCATGTGCGGTAGAAGTATTTATCTGTAGTGAGAACTTATCAACTCTTTGACAACCTTTGAAACCTATATAAGTTCCAAGAATATTAGACACAAACTCGGTTGCAATGAAGAACAGCAGGCCATGTTTTGGTACTGCCTCAAATAAGAATTCAGAATTTAGGAATCCTAAACCTAACCCTCAACCTTAACATTAATCTTAACCCTTACGATGTGGGCGACTTATTTGGATGACATCGAACAGAATGTCGCACTTTTCTTTATTTAAACCCACAAAATGTTGCACTATATTGCCAATAGGGCCAGACTTCATTTTGCACCAATAAACACTTACCTACTTAGTGGTTCCCCTTCTACCGTGAGGTGTAGAGGTTTGGAATTGAGAGCATGACATCCATATGTCAAGACTGGGACATAGGTGGTGCAGTATACAGCCATCTTTGTTTTCCTATCAACCTCTCTCTTGCTGAGGAATCCTGAAAAAAGTCTCCCAGCTGCTTCTTTTTGAGTGGCCAACTCTTCTTTGATGCCTCCCTTTCGGTCTATAATAGCTCCGAGGTATTAAAAGTGGTCGACCTGCTCCAGGACCTGTTCTCCCAGCTTAATCTAATGTCTTCTTTCTTCTCGTGATATCACCATGAATTTTGTTTTAGAGCTGCTTATGACCATCCCTCTCTTCTCCAGCTCTTCCATCCAGACTTGCAGGTTGGATTGGAGATGTGCCTCTGATTTAGCAATCAGGGCAACATTATCAGCAAATGCCAGCTCTGAAATACAGACCTGTCTCATCTTCCAGTACCCCACTGAATACTTTCTTGTTCTCTCCTTAAATGCCTTGATGACATCGTCCATGAGGAGTATGAAAAGATAAGGTGACAGGATATCACCTTGTCTTACACCAGTGGTGGTCCTGAATTCTTCTGACTTATGGTTTGCTGTCCTCACATAATTTCTGCAAGACTTGTAGAAGCTCTGTATAGCATGAATCAGAGGTGCTGGAATGTTCTTCCTTGCCAAACAGTCCCAAAGTTTGCTCCAGGGGACCCTGTCAAACGCCTTTTCCAGATCTATGAAACAAAGATGGATCTCACTCTTATAATCAAGGGCATTTTCACTCAGCTGTCTGAGTGTGAAGATTAGGTTTTGAGTACTTCGGTTTGCTTGGAATCCGCACTGGACCTCATCCAATTGTGGCTCAGCTAGGCGTCGGAGTCTCTGCTCTAGGATTCTAGAGTAGATTTTACCAGGGACACTGAGAAGGGATATGCCTCTATGGTTTCCACATTGTCGATTGTCACCCTTTTTGAAAATTGGTGTTATGATGGCAATCTCCCAATCCTTTGGTATGGTCTTGTTGCACCACGCTGCCTGTAGGACACTTAAGAGTAATAGGTCGCCTGATGCTCCCATGTACTTAACCATTTCTGGTGTTATACCTTCATGCCCTGCTGCTTTGCCCATCTTGATTTTCTCCAGTGCTGCCTTCAGTTCTTCCATCTTTATGTCATCTTCTGGGACCTTAGATGCGTCAAAAGTGGAATGCAGTCAGCGACCCATAGCTGACTGCTTGTGTCAGGGTCAGCGAACCAGAGCTGACCAAGACCCTACTCCACCTCCAAGTGGTGGTCCTGGAAACAGGCTGCATCACTGCAGACTGGCTGAGAGAGTAGGAATCGAAGTGGGAAGGCAAACCAGGTCCTAAAAAATGCTGTGCCGAAGTCGGATGTGTCGGGCCGAAAGGCGCCGACATCGCAGATTTGCTGTAAACGGTGACACAACGCAACCAACGTCCTTTTCAGGACGAACGCAGAAGAAGAAGAATGTCATCTTCACCACCATTGGTTTCCTCTACCGTGCTAGTGGTTATCATTTCTGATGCTTGACCTTGGCAGACCTATTGTCTCAGCCTGTTCCTGTCCTACTGAACACATTTCTGACTTCCTCGATAGCATTTTCCAGCCTATCGTTGAGAATCTTCCCTCCTTTGTCAAAGACACCAATCATGCTCTTACAACTTTCTCCTCTATCCGACTCTCAGCAGACCGCTCCTACCGTCTATTCTTGTTAGACGTCTATTCTCTGTACACCTCTGTTCCCCACTCTGATGGTCTCCGAGCTCTTCGGTTTTTTCTTGACCAACGCCCTTGCCCTTCTATATCTGCTATCACTCTTCTCCGTCTTGCTGAACTGGTCCTTCAACTGAATTCCTTTGAATTCAATGGTCAGTTTTTTGACCAAATTAGTGGTGTTGCCATGGGAACGAAGATGGGTCCTAGCTATGCCTGCCTGTTCATGGGCCACTTGGAGCATCAGATATGGCAACAATACTCCGGTCCTTTCCCCGGGTTTTACCGCAGATATATCGATGATGGCATAGGTCTCACAGATATGTCTGAGACTGATTTATATCGCTTCATCGACTTTGTCAACCACTTTCACCCCACCATCAAGTTCACCTCCCTCGTCTCCACAGTATCTGTCAACTTCCTTGACATTACTATTTCTATCACGCCCTCCGGCCTTAATACCTCAGTATACTACAAGCCGACAGATGCCCACAGCTACCTCCTGTATACCTCTTCTCATCCTCGGGCCTGTCGTGACTCCCTTCCTTTTTCACAACTTCTCCGCCTCCGCCGTTTGTGCCAAGACGACGATGACTTCCACTTCCGAGCAAATGAGATGTTGGATTTCTTCCGTAGCAGACTTTATCCAGAACATGTTCTCACCTCTGCTCTCCAACGTGTGCTCCCCATCTCTCGTCAGGAGGCCCTCATACCTCACTATAAATCCACTTCAGATAGAGTCAAATTAATCTTGACCCATCACCCTCACAGTACTGCTGTCAAACAGATCCTTTTCCACCACCTCCCTATCCTCCAAGCAGAACCTGCGACCCAAGAAGTATTCGGTGAAGCACCTTTGGTGGCATATAGACGCGACAAGAACTTGAAGGATCTTCTTGTTCACAGCCGTCTCCCAAAGGAGAATGCCACTCACTTTGGCACACTAACCTGTGGTCGGACATGATGCAACACGTGCAAGTATGTCATCTCAACCCAGAAGGTGTCCTTTCCTAAGGCTACGTACACCATCACTAGTAGCTTCACGTGTGAATCGCGTAATGTCATTTATACGATCATATGTAAACTTTGCTGCAAAACCTATATTGGCCAAACAGGCAAACGACTTGGGGACAGATTCAGCCAGCACTTAAATGACATCTCTCAGCAAAAGTCCACACCAGTTGCCACACACTTCAATAGTCCTGACCACCATGGTCTCATCGACATCCAGGTCACTGCGATCCGATCCTGCTCCTCTGACACTGCCAGCCGAGAACAGCTTGAGAACCGTCTTATCCACCGCATGGGGTGTCTAAAACCAGCCGGTCTCAACACTTTCCACACCTTTGTCTGAGGTCACTCTTTCCTCTCTTGCTCTATTTTGACTCTTTCCACTCTTATCCTATTCTTCTATTTTTATGCCATCCCCCATAAAATGTATGGATATACACGGTTTCTAATTTGTCTTGATTTTTTATTTCATATTCATTTATCTCCTACTTATTCTGTCCTCTTCTATTTCCAGTCCCCACTTTTATTACGTTTGGGTAGTTTTTTGTTCAGTTTCGTTTTTTAGTTTTTAGTTTCTTAGTATGTATTGTGTACATCCGGGGGCAGAAGTCACTTCCTTTTCAGCCATGCTTCGCCTTCAGGGAAGTACCTAGGTTTTTTTTATTTTTATATTTCTTTAAGTTCTTATGTCTCCTAAAGGGGGTGTGGGTTGCATTGTGGCCAAAAACCAAAAAGATAGTATCAAGGGATGGAACTTTGTCTCGGAGCGCATTATGGTTGTAAAACTAAAAGAAGAAACCATAGTCAACCTGGTCATAGTGTATGGGCCAAATGAGGATGAGAGAGCAGAGGTCAAGGAGGAATTTTTCGAGCTGTGGATGACAGTGGATGACTGCCTATATGAAATTATCATGCTTCGAGATTTCAATGCCAGAGTTGGAAATGACCATGCTAGATGGGGTGGAGTTATCGGAAGATATGGAGAAGATACTCTCAATGACAATGGAAAGCGACTCCTTAGATTCTGCAGTGAGCAGAATCTGATCATTACAAACACAAAGTTCCCCCATAAGTGCATACATGGATACACTTGATGAGAACCAACAAAGAATGAGAAGTCAGTGATCGACTATGCCATTGTTAGGAGGAGCTCATTCAAATATGTCCGGGATGCTACAGTCTGGAGGGGGCCCAGGAGAAATGAGCATTAAGCTGAGAGAGCCAGAAATTAAGACCAGATATCAGGGGCTTATTGCTACAGCGGTGAAAAACACAGAAGAACAACCTGATGACTTGGAAACCCTCTGGCTTAAATTCAAGGACATCATAAAGACAGCTTCTGCAGAAGCATGTGGTGAAGTCCGACTTGAGAACAAGAAAAAGAGGACACCTTGGTGGACAGAGGAAGTCAAAGAGAAAATAAGAGAGAAGAAAATGGCATGGAAACAATACTTAGGAGCTAAAAACACAGCAGGACAAATAGAGAAATATAGAGAATATGTGATACTCAGAACAGAAGCAAAGAATACGGTGCTAGCAGCAAAACAGAAGTCCTGGGAAGAATTTGGAAAAGCTAGAAAAAGATGCGCAAGAAAACCAGAAAGAACAATAAACACACACAAACTAACTAGGAAAAGTACTTTATCGAAATGGTCAAAATTAAATACCTCTCCTGAAACATGACGTCTCAGAAAGCTGATCAAGAAGGGGTCCTGTGTGTACTGATTTTGAAGTTCCGGTTGGGCCTGAAAAAATGAGCCGAGTTTAGCGTGAGCAAAGGGAAAGGTAAAATGCTGAGTTTCATCTGACATTTTATCCGCACTAAAAGAAACATCTTGAGTGAAAGCCGACTCGTTCTTAGTTCCCGACAATTGATTAGGCCTAGAAGTAATAAGATGCCATTTCCTTTTGAACAACGAAATCTGCAGTCCAAACTGCTTTTGTCTATGTGAGGCAAGCATACCAGAATAAAAATGACAAATAAATCAACAGAACTAATGTTTACGCGCTGTTTAAGTATTATTTTTTCACTTAAACACTAAATAGGCACATTTAAACTAGGCTACAGCTTAATTTTCATCGCGTCAAACAGTGCAAATGGGTTTTCACAAGCAGACAGTTCAAAGGTTGGAAATGATTTAGAGTAATTTCCCTTGAATTTCTCTTTTTTAAATGCATTCGCCTTGACGCATGGTGGGAGCTGCAATTTGAGTTCTTGGGTCAAGCATGTCGCATTGGGTGCTCTGAGCCGATGTAATTGTAGAATTTCTGCAACATTGTTCATCCATATTTTCTTCTTTACCCGTTTTTTCATTTCCTTGTATGCCAATCTGTGAAGGTACCCAAGCTATTAGAACGGAACATTCTCTTTTATTATTTGTTTGTTTCTTGGAAAGGAGAGGTCACGCACAAAAACATTCACACAAATTTAGTTTTCATTTGCTGTACTCTATTTGGACTGTGTGTGTGGGGGGGGGGGGGGGGGGGGGGGGGGGGGGGGGGCTGCTATATTTGGGTATTGGAAAGCTGACTTTATTTTCTTGAATTAGTACACCATATGTTCTAATTATGATAGGAAACTCTTTACAGAGCGATACAACAGGAAGCAATCTGATCATCAGAAGAAGTCCCCCCGTCCGACAAGTGTTTCGGCCCTATATACTCCTTTACACTCTAAGAGGGGCGGGCCCACTTGGGTCATGACTCCCAAGCGTCTCAGCTTCCTGTTGTCTTGCATCGAAAATGAACCCATTTCACTTATGGTAGCAACTTTAAATTCCACAACTCCGCCAGCCGTGGAGGCAATTGTGAAAGTAACAAGGAGAAGACAAATTATTCCGTTCGTTCCGTCGCACACACTGAGACACCAGTGCGAAGTCAACGAGTCGCCACCGCGCGTTCCCCACTGGACTTTTGATACTGACACCCCTTATAGTATACACCGCTTGTCGCCCCTGAGTCGCAGCCCGTTCACTAGTCCACCACAAACCTCAGCGTATTGTGGACGTAGAAAAATTCCTGGTGTTTTCTGTACCGCAGCGTTTATTGTTACGATCTCCATTCCCCATTGCGGTTGTTCCACAGCCAGCCTGACGCCTTTTCGGCAGTTTCACTAAGCCTCTTCAGGGCCCTTGTTCTCGACTGTCCCCTCAGCCCCAACAGTTTCAATAGATCATACACTGATGCAGCCACAACCCCTCTTGCGCCCACTTCAACAGCCATGACCCTTGCAGTGAACCCATCGTGTCTCAGATCCGCGGCCAGATCACTATACTTGGCCGCTTTGAACGAATGTTGCTCATCTAATCTGAATTCAAATGGCACTGTCAGTTCAATCAGTATGACCTGAAGCGTTGCTGCAGAATGAAGCACTATATCCGGCCGTCTCCGCGATTTTCTGATACTCTCTGGATATGCCCCTCGTCCAGGTAGGTCTACCGCCATCTCCCAATCATTTGCACAATCAAGAAGAGATGGTAAACTGCTACCAGGTTTATTCGGTTTGGGGTGTGCTGACTTTCCTGCCCTCAGAAAGTATGTGTTTGCGGTGTCTGGCCGGACTTTGCTATTCGCCTTCATTCTTGCCAGATCTATTGTCGCAGCAAGCTCATTTAGCACTTTGTTATGGCGCCAAGTGTATCGCCCTTGCCCTAATGACACCTTACACGCTGAGAGCACGTGTTCAAGTGTCTGCCTCCCCTGGCACAGGGGGCACTGCTCATCATCCGACTTTCCCCATTTCACAAGGTTGGTGGCCGACGGCAGCAGGTCATACAGTGATCTGACAACGAAGCTGAGCCTAAGAGGTGCCATATGCCATATATCATTCCATGTCAAGGACCTCTGCAGGGCTCCTTCCCATGTAGTCCATTGGCCTTGTTGGACCTGCTGCACTGCTTTTTGCAACCTCTTATCATTCTCAGCTTCTCGTATCTCCTGAACTACCATGTCTCTGCGCTCCCTGCTTGATGCCTTGGACCACCAGCGGATGTCTCCATGACCAAATCCCCGTCTATTCGTTTGTGTGTATCCGATTACCTCCCTCAGTTTGAGTGACTCTTGGGCAGCATCAACAGCTTCTTCCACTTTCCACTTCCTTCCCGTTTTTCAGTGTGGGCTGAATGGACTTAACCACGTCATCAGCTGACTCGCGTAGCATCATTGCAAGCCTTGCCTTTCCAACTTTGTACTCTTCAACAACTGACTTGAAAGGAAGCAGAAGTTTTGACTTTTTGCAGTACAGTGCTACATCTGACAGACCTGGTGGTACTCCTAGCCATTTTCTCATGAACTTGTTGACCTTCTGCTCTATGGCTTCCACTGTACTTGTGCTTATTTCATATATAAGCAGTGGCCACAGCAAAACTTTGGTATCAACATGAACTGGAGGCACCACAGTTTGAACTTCCCCAGGAGTCTGCTTTGGTCTATGATCTGTAGCCCTCTGTCTGCCATTTCTATTGTCTGTTGCACTGCCTTTGAGTCTTTTAATGAGGCATCGTACACCCTGCCAAGACTTTTAACAGGTTCCTCAATGACAGTAGGGATTCTTTGGTTGGAAACCGTGAATATGACCTCTGCTATCTTCCCTTTCCTGACTGATAGGCTTCTCGACTTCTTGGGTTTGAAGCTCATTCTGCACCAGCTGACTAGTTCATCCAGGCGTGCTAACATCCTCCGGGCCTGATGTTCATCTGATGTCAGAATTGTTGTGTCATCCATGAATGCTTTGAGCGGTGGCATGAGACACATTCCACCGAGCTTTGGACCTATAGCCATTCCTTCAGCCGCATTGAGGATTACCTGCATAGCCATCACGAATAGTATCGGAGAGATGGTACATCCCATCGCAATTCCAACTTCAAGGCCAATCCACTTCGTTGTGTACTCTCTGGTTGAAAATCTGACAGCAAACCCTGCGAAATACAGCTTCAGCATTGCTGCAATCTCTTGTGGAACATGATACATTTCTAGGGCCTGCCACAACATCTGGTTGTGGAACGGATCCCCATAAGCATTCGCTAAATCCAACCAGATTACATGGAGGTTTGTTCTGTCAGACTTTGCCTTTATCTCCACCCCCGTGCCCCAAAATGAGATCTTCGTGCACCATTCTCATTAGATGTCCAAAATTTGTCTACATATGCAGGACTTATTTAAATTTATAACCACAGCAAACGTGTGTGGGGGTGTGGGTGGTGGTGGTTAAGATTTGCTTTGATTTATTTCACGTGTTTTCTTGGGTGTTTGCTTATTTATTTATTTGCTCTTCCCTTGAAAAATTATTTTCTTTAAGAGCAGTGTTAGCGCGTGGCCTCGATCCGCTAATCTTTACGTTAAAAAACGGAGCGTTTAAAGGGTCGACCACATTTAATGTCATGGAGTGGGAGGGAAGGGGGATTTTGTAACGAAGTGTAACGATAGGGGGAGGGGGTTGTAGAAACAAGACGACACACAAACAATACGAGTGAACATGGCTTCTTTCCTAAATGATGTAATTAACAAAAATAGATTTTGTAACCACCATCTTCGTTTTCTACTTTCATCCGCAAAAGTTTTAAGTACAATATATTCATAAGTAAAGAAGGACAGAGAAATAATCGCAAATGTGTTTTAAAGTTTATCATAACTGTTAGATTATATGAAAATTTAACATATTGTGTTTTACAGTAATCAAGAGTTTATTAGATTAATGTACTTTCTTTGTTGCTACGTTTTCAATTATGCTTGAGAAAATGTTATTTCAAAAATGTGACTTAATTTTGGTTCTGAATTCATGTAGAAAATGTTCTGTTTTGCTGAAAAAATATTTTAGCTTTGTATATTATAGTGAAATCAGAATCGTCAATTCAAAATGTAAAGTCAGCCCCTTTCTATGGCTCTGAAACATGGAAAATAAAAACAACAGCCGAAAGCTACAGACTTTCATAGATGGTTGCTTGCTTAGAATAGAAAGTATGAAATGGTATGATAAGATCTCTAATGGGAAGCTGACGACAAGAACCGACAAGTGTCTGTGGAATAGGGGATGACAAGAAGACGCTGGCGATGGATAGGACACACACACACCCACTGTGGAACCTGTTGATAGCGTTACCTGGATGTCGTTTGTTTTAGAACCCCGCCCAGGGTAAGAGAGGCAGACGTAGACCAAAAAGCACAAAGAGAAGACAACTGGAGACAGAAATGAAAAAGATGAGGAAGACATGAAAAGATCTTGAGCAGATGGCACAGGAGTGGAGGACTTGGCAGACGTTGGTTGAAGTCACGTGACAGGAGGACTTGGCAGACGTTGATTGAAGTCACGTGACAGGAGGACTTGTCAGACGTTGGTTGAAGTCAAACGAACGAACGAACTTTATTTTCAAAGGGTTGAGAATTGGGCACACAGGCCCGTCTAACATTCTGCCCTTCCTTTATCTCACCTTTCATACGGAATTCATTTATTCTCATATGCTTTTTGCATATCGATTTCAAGAAATTCTTGAAGTCACGTGACAGGAGGACTTGGCAGACGTTTGTTGAAGCCATATGATCTTTGGGGAACTGAAGGGTAAAGCACTGAAGACCACACCGTCAGTATTCTAGAAGAAAGTATATGTGCCGGAAAGATTTGTTTTTTCAGAATCGGCATGTACCTTCCCTCGTGGAGTTCCCGGGGACATCTGAGGGGACAAAGTAATAATAGAACTGCTACTTCCTCAGGCATGTAATAATAGTCGGCTGTTGAAGCTGCACATGGGGATGGCAAATTCATCACAAAAATAATGACTACATAGACAACTGTTGAGCGAGTACATGAATGTTTTGGTTATAAACTTCCTGCAAGGGTAGTCAACCAGCTGTAGTTGGTGGCTGTGACGAAAAGTCAAATGACGATACGGGAAATGTACCTGACCACATACGATTCTTGTTTAAGTTGTCCTGGGTATCCAAAAAATATATGCTAAATAGGGGGGAAACAAATAATGCTAAATACCCAAAATTATAACCCATATGGGGTTGAACTGTGTATCCAAAGCGCAAGACAAAAACACATTTTCCTGTGGATGGACCAACAACCAAACCAAAAGGGTATAAAATATTATTTTCTACGTTTTATTGCGGCTTTACAAATCAAAAGAAATCAAGTCCACTACAATATATTTTTTCTATATTCAACGCAATTTGCAACCAGTGTTGCCAACAGTCTTTCGTCTAAACTACTGTAAACATGAACTAAATTAAAAATATATATAAAAACTCGAACATAAAAACTTCAAACGCAGTTACCGGTACTTTCTTTTTTTTCCCCCTTTAAGCGCGAAACAAATAATGAGTTTTTAAAAAAACACTGTGCGAAGAAAATTATTTGCACTGTTGAGAACTTTACATTCTAAAAAATCACATACTGTTGAGTCAGCCATTCTAGTTTTCATTGTGAATTTCTTTGAGTAAGTGCGTATGTGTGTTTATGAATGTGTCTGTATCAGTCACTAATACATTGACTTTTTCTTTAAATTTTTTTGTTGAAACCACATAATGAGGGACTCTTGTGAGCTCTGCGCCACTTGCTAATTTTACCTGTCAAATCTCATCAACTCTAGCTAGCTCTAATGCTGTCACATGCGGAGGTAAACGTCACAGTTACGCATCTTACGGCTCAGTACCCAAGTTAGTTGTAGGTTTTCAAAGTCCCCTGGTGTCCGATCCTACATCAGCGGCGTATACGTTATGGGTAGAGGTCCAGTTGTTGTCTTATCAAAACAAGGACAACATACAAATTAGTTTTGGAAACGCACGAAAACGGCGAACACGCAGACATGTCAGTAAACGCATCTTTAGTTTTTGTTTGGTTCGGTTTTAAGGAACATCTTCATTGCACACGGACAACTATAAATGCTCCGATGTCCTCCCTTAGATCACACAAGGATGATCTAAGCACAGTGCACGACCTCCGTTGCACCGGCGAGGATTATAATGTGTGTATTACGATCATTGAATATACATACCAAGCTTCGTCTGTTTAATTCAAATGTTATCTCAGTGTTAACATACGGCTGTGAGAGTTGGAAAATAACAAAATCATTGGAAAACAAGCTGAATACATTTGAGAACAAATGTCTTAGAAAACTCATGAACATCAGTTGGAAAGAATTCAAGACTAATCGACAAATAAGAGAAGACGCTAGGCAGAAATATGTCTCCGACTATATAAGGAAAAGACGATGGTCATATATCGGTCATGTCCTACGAATGCAAAACAACAGAATACCACTACAGGCGCTCACTTGGGTTCCTGAGGGTAAGAGGAAAAAAGGAAGACCAAAAGAAACACTCAGAAGAACAATAATAAGAGAAGGAAGAACGTTGGGCCAAAATAATGTGCAAGAGCTAAGAGGAGTGGCGTCACAACGAACAACCTGGAGAGCACTGGTTTCTGCCTTATGCGCCGTGTTTGGTGCTTAAAGAATTTATTATTATTATTATACAGGAATCACACATTCTATAAATATTTTTGTGGTGGGCAGGTTTCCTAATTTTTAAATTTTGCCAGAGGAGGCTGTACGGCCTACTCTTTACGATTTCCAACTGCCGAGGGTTTTTAACTTGCACATGTGTTGCACATTCCAATTTTTTTTTGTCCGGGAAGGCTAGGCATTAGATCTCACTACCCATGAGATCTCACTACCCATGAGATCTCACTACCCATGAGATCAGGGCGGAGTGTGATATCATTAGGAACTACTGGTTCTGTAAGAAATGTCCATCAATTATATTCCCTATGCTAGGAGCGAACCCGGTACCCTTAGAATTAGAAGTGGACGCGATACCTCTGAACTACTCCGACACCCATTTTCATTTTTAACCATTTTTGAAAGCAATTATTTATTTATTTATGTTTTGTTGTTTACTAAGTTGTGTTATCCGATCTTCAGTTTTAACAAATCAAAAAAAACAACACACGTAACTAATAAAATACAAATAAATAATTCCTTAACAACAGCAACAACAACAAAAATAAAATAAAAATACCTTCTGTTTTTTTCGTACGCCCGCTATTACTCGAGGCGAAATCTTAGGTTAGTATGTCTAACCTGAGACTGATTTTACGTGAGTATCCCTTTTTTTTCTTGCACAGAGACAGATGTCCCTCGCCATTCAGGCAGATACTCGCCGATTTCGGAGGTACCCATTAGAGCTGGGTCGACTCAGGAGCCGCCAGTCCCTGGTCGACGACACTCCTTCAAATGTTCTCGCCAGGGCTCGAGTTAATCCAGTTCAAATCACGTCAGTAAACTCACGACGTATAAAGTCAATGATTCTTGAAACAGCCGTTGACGTTTTTCTTCATTATTTATTGTGGACGCCACAGTGACAAAATGGTTACGCGAATATGTAGACACATCAAACAGTCATTATCACAGCAACATTCAATACAGCAATAGACGGTAGACAGCATTACAATGATGAGTCAGATGCATGTTATATTTCATAGTGCTGTAAATGTAGTCAGGTGAAAAACTCCATCCTTTTCTATAACAGCCAGGAGATAACCAGATTTATGAGATCAGTTCACTCTCCTTAGTCTGACTTCAGCAAGACAGACACGTCTGCCGAAGTATAAATAATGTCCTCAAAAATATCCTCTAGATAATAAAGGTTTTCCAAACCTAGTTCATTTAACAAAGTAGCAAGTAATGGTCCTTGGAACATGCATCAACCGATGCAGTACAATACAGCGACATGTGAGCTGGGAAAACATCTCGTGACGACGACTTTCGAAGACAGGCTATGAATCGAAATCGCTCACGACCCAAATTCGATAGAGTTAATGAAAAAGTCAATTTACCTTGCTTTCATGAAATACACAGAAATGTCACGCCTCCCGACATGTGGGAAACACTAGAGGTATTATCTCGAATAAACGAAATATCCATTAAGAGGACTACACATCCCTGACAGAACAAAAAATAGCGGAGATCCCCTCTTCAACGAGGCATCTCTTTCGCCATTCAAATCGCTCACTCCACTAGTGGTGGGCGGAAACCGATCGACCAAGAAGCAAGACAAGTCATGCGCAGTCCAGCGCAAAATGACCACAGCTCAAATCTTAACTGCATTCAATACCAACGCGAGAAGACAAATGCTTACCGAGAAAAGTGACTATAAATTTCAAGCAGTTGTTGCCCTTGCGTTATAAAATAGATATTGTAATAAAATGATGTTGCGAGAATTTATCACGCAACAAGCGGTAAACAAAGAGAGACATCTTTGAAAACAAAGAGAGACGTCAAATGAAACTCTTTGTCACCGCTGGTTGTTTCTGTGTGTGTGTAGCAATGACATACATATTTTTATTATTATTTTTATTTGTTTTTTTGTTTTTATGCCAGGATCGATTCTTGAGCGGTCGTCAAGAAATTTTGGTTGGATGTCTCACATAGCAACCTAGGATATTTCACGCTGTCACAGAATATGTCACGCTATCCTATACTTATATTAACGTCATCAGAACTAATGATATTTTATATTTGGACATGCGCCCTAAAATAACCGATTAGGTTGAACAGGACGCGTCTCGCAAAACGAGGCAAATTTTTTTTTTTTTTTAAATGTCACGATATAACGCTGCTTTTTATGACACAAGGACGTGAGACTGAAGATGCAGATCACGTGGACGAGTCCGTCTATTTGTCATATTAACAGTCTCGAAATTTTAGAACCGACTCTCATTGTCTCTTATCATTCAGAGTCTAAATGTAGATTTAATTTAAGATCTAAATGTCTCTTTCCATTCTAGACTGTTCTAATGTCTTCCATACTGTATAATTAAATAGATGCTGATTAGGTCACACTGGCTTGGCCATGTCCGCCGCATGGAGGATGGTCGCATCTCGAAAGATATCTTCTACGGACAACTGGCAGATGGCAAGAGAACAGTTGGGCCACCGCAGCTGAGGTTCAAAGATGTGTGCAATAGAGACATGAGGGCACTGGACACAAATCCAGCAACCTGGGAGGATGGAGCTGCCGATTGCACCAAGTGGCGATGCTATCTACGGCGCCACCTCAGTTTGGGTGAAAAGAAGCTCACACAACAAGCAGAAGAGAGGAGAAAACGTCGAAAGAAACACCCGGAAAATAAGCAGCTAAGTAAGGGCTGTCACCTCAGGGGCGCATTCCCAAAGTCAGTTATGACTGAAGGAGCTATTATTATTATTATCGATTATGTAAAAAATAGACATTTCCATTGGTGTTGTTATTTAATTAGAGTTGCTGAGCTTGTCGCCATTCGCCATTCTGCAGACTATAGCTTCTGCTTGAGCTCAGCACCCCTGGCTAGATTAGACGTGGTGGGTCATCATGGGTTGGGCAGTTTTGGAGAATGTGTTCGGAGATCTGGATTCCAGTTCCACGTGGACATTCATTTGTTTGAAATTAAATTACAAATACAGCGAGATCACAAGAAAAAGTAGAAACTAGTATAAAAATGAAATAGTAAATATTAAATATTAAAAAATGAAGAAGCAGGCAAGTGGGAAAAGAGACTTGCGGCGAAAAATAAAATAGTACTAGAAATTGCTAAGTGAAATAACACTAAACTAAGGGGAAAAAAGTATTGTAAAGAAATATTTATGCATTTAGATTAATTGTCACTTTCTATACTCTACAGTTTTCTTGTGCTTGTTCCTGAGTAATACCTGGTGGTTGCAACGCAGGCATGTCCACCATTTGTGCCAGAAAGACGAATTACCCTACATATTTTCTTTGACACCGCCATATAAATGTTAACATAAATAGAAATAAAGTAAACATACATAATAAGATTAGCGTATCGCAAATCTTATCAAATAATGAAATTAAAAACAAAATTAAATTCTCAACCATATCTACAGCTCAAAGTAAAGTGTGACACAGCGTGGCCCTCACATTAACAAACTTCAGCTTACGCCCCTGACATCACGGCCTCACGCGTTGCCAGTTTTCTCATCAATGGTTCTCACGTTGCTAGCCGGTTCTGATCATATTTTCCTGAGATATAAATTGAACCAGCTTCCCCTAATCTTTGTTATGGCCTGCAGTGCCAGTGTTCAAGGTAAACATGCTTTCCAGTAACGTGTTTTTATATATATATATATATTTTTTACATTTTATTCTTCGATTTTGTTTCTCCTAGGCACTGAGGTAGGAAAGTTATAACCATAGGAAGGGATAGTACTCTGCTTGTTTTGAAAAGAAAAAAAAAACAAACTTCGAAGTGATTTAACAGTACTAAGTACAATATCATTTACAATTATGTATTTCGACAACCAAGAAGTTTCAGACTTTCATAAATGGGCGCTCCAAAAGAAGGATTGAAATGACATGACAAGATCACTAATGTGGAACTGATTCAAGAACCAGATAGTGAAACAATAAGGGAGAAGCAGACGCTGACGATAGATAGGACACGCACTGAGGAAACCTGCTGACAACATTACAAGGTACGGTAGTTCTTGTTTTTGGAATCCTAAGGGTAAGAGGTCAAGAGACGGGAAAAAACCCTCGGAAAAGGGAGCTGGAGACATGCATGAAAGGTACTTAAAAAAAATATGGAAACGCGTTAGACATTATTAGTCACATGACGGGAAGGCTTGGCATGCATTCGTTGATGACCTTTGTTTTTAGAGTTGAACAGTTGTGAATGAATGAACGATATATTTAAGTTTCTTGGTGAACCAAAGTAATCTATTACTTTTTAATTCAGATACGCTTGTACCTGGGATATAGACTACTATTCTTTACCCCCTGAGATGCATCTTCTATCGGATATTATTAACGTGTTATAGTTTATAGGTTTTTAAAAAAGGCACAGGTTAACCTAAAGACTAAGTAGTTAATTCTCTATGGAATAATTTGAGTGTGTTATAATTAAAGAACGTACGAGAATATGGACCCAGGACATCACAGAGAGTCTGAACTTGTCTTTGGCTGATGCAGGTCGACTTGCACAGAATCGTGATGCGTTCAGAGCAGCTGTAATGGAGACAACGTTCTGGAAAGAATACGTCACATGATGATGATGACGACGAGAATAAAATACATGGACAACACAGAAGTAGCCTAACAAACTATAAATAAGAAAGAACAACAGGGAAGCACAAACAGATAAGAGAAACTGAGTTTTAGAAGAAAACGAGAAAAAAGTTCTCACATCTGTCCGGTATTTTCCGTGCAATTTAATTCTGGTGTAGACGGGGCGCAATAGAAGACTTAATTGTCATTTTTTTACCCAGGATGCAAATTTTACTACTATGTCCGGTTTGGTTGCTGCTTGGAACATTTCCTGCCTCGGCCTGGTCCTGGAGCAGAGAAGGATTTATGTAAGCGCATTCAATCATTCAATCACTCATTCAATGATTCATTCATTCATTTTCAATTTGACTCCGTCTTCATCATGGTACCATCATTGTAGATGGTCTCCTTGCAGGTACCTAAACTAGAGTATACATGTGTTCTTGATGAAGTCTTTTCTGTAGCAATTTATTTTCTGTGATGAGGCAATCATCTCCATGTCCATTAAATTCTAACCCGCGAGGTGTATGGTGCGCCAGACTGATCTTTACTTTTACCCATTGGCGCATCCTGCGCCAGCGTGATATATGCCGCAATTGAGCGGAAAATTATAGAATATCTGACGATAAGCCAGTTTAAAATCATTTCATTACATCCAGCACACGTGTGTGAACGTTTGTGAGCGAAAAAAAAAATCCTGAAGCTTTTTTTTTTTTAAATTAATGAGAAAAAAAAGATATCCCGTTCAACCTCTGATGGGTTATAATTAGGATATATATTGTTTTCAATTCCAAATAATATGAACAACCGCCGATATGAGAAAGTGGCATCACATTTGTCAAATCAATATAAATAGGGACAATCACAATTGTGCTAATACGTGAAATAAAAAAATTAAAAAAAATCAAGAATAAACTCTGAACAAGAATAATATTAAAGTGGAGGGGTGTAAAGGCCCGGTGGTTCTAGTTATATAACGGACTTTAACATATATTTAATTGACTTTCATCTGTTAAAAGTCATATGCATTGTAAGAACAGCATCAGACCTTCACCCTTCACATTCCCAGCCACTATATATTAACATTTGTTCGCGTTAAATATTGTTTGACTATATTATGCAGTTCCCTAGGTCCGTCTATTCTCAACACCTCTTCTATATTTATAGGTAAGTTGGATGCTTGCAAATAATCTAATATTGGTATTCTCATTTGTTCATACCTCTTACATTTTAACAAGAAATGTTCTATATTATTGTCTTGAAGACATCCCGCACAGTAAGGTTCTTCTATTCTGAAATAGCCTTTTCCCAGCTGTAGTCTGAGAAGTTTCTTATTACTGGGAATTTTCAATTCCCTAGGTATCTGACATTTTCTTGTTGGAGCCTTGAATATCTTATATGCATGTCTTCCTTTCAGATTTTTATCCCACTCTGCTTTCCCTTCATCTGTTATTAATTCTTTAATTAAGCTCTTAATCTCTGATTTACTCATCCCTACATTTATTAGATTTTTATCAGATCTACCTTTCTTGGCTTCTTTATCTGCCTTTTCATTTCCTTCTATGCCAACATGTGAAGGTATCCAAGCAATTAAAACTGAACATCCTCTGGAATATAAGTATATAGTAGCCAGAAATATATCCTCTGCTATATCAGGTCTACTACTTTCTCGTAAGTTTCTAAGTGCTTTTTGTTGAAAGTCAGTTAAAACTGCTAATATTTTGGGAGGGTTATTAGAGAATATTTCTAGTGCTTTTAGTATTGCCACCATCTCTGCAGTGAAAATGGATGTATTTTCCGTGATGCTATATTCTTTTGCCATTTTCCATATTGGAATATATTGTCACAGAGAGTTTATTGATCGTAAATTGCCTTTATCTTCCTCTTTTTCTTTCACCCGTATCCTCTATTTTTATTATCACTCTTTACTTTTTTCCTGTATTTTTCGCATCCATTCGTTTGCGAGAAATAAATTTTTCCCATTCTCACTTTCGCCAGTTTCGTTTCTCATTTAGAAACGCATTTCATGGCTGATTAAACGAGTAACTCCTTACGTAACGCGTTAGTCCCTAGCACCAGACGATTTGGCGTGAGAAGGCATTCGGTCAATCGCTGCAGATTGACGAAATACACCGTGAATATTCGCTTTCGCCAGACCTATAGGCGACAAATTTGTCTGCGTTTTCACCTGCCACAACGAGTTGAATCGGCTGAACGCTCAGTGAGGCGCGATAGCCGACATTTTCTCAGCGCAGTATTCAGACATTTGTCTGGTATTTTGCATCTGACATGTAGTTTCCAAGGTAGATTCTCAGTGTCAGGTGATATGACACTCACGCTCCACGGCCAGAGTTGGCGTAAGGTGCGAGAAAGCAAAGTTCAGTTATGGTTCTCAGGATGAGTTTCTCGGGGTAGGTGCAAAAACTGCCCCTGCAGTGCAGACAAGTGTCTACATTTGCATCTGACACGTAGCGCTTCGGCCGTTTCTTAGACGGAGGTGTCAGAGACGCAAGGTGGCAGTTGCGGCATGCGTTTGGGTGTTAACGTGGGCGTTGAAGACGGGAAAGGGGAGAGTACTTCGTTTTGCGAAATTAAACGTTTGCCTCTTTGTCTGGAAATAGATATTAACCAGAGTTTGAAACTTTCTTTTCATTCTCCAACTTGCAGTAGACAGAATCACTCGTGCTAGTGAATGAAGCTTGTATAGCGAAGTCATTAGTTTCTCGTCAAATTTTGCCGAGCTTCTAAATACCTATCTAGTGAATTATCCTAGTCGTTGTGAAACTGTAATTCTTTTTGGAGGTAAAATATCATATATATTCTAGTATTTTGTATTCTAATTGTTAAAATCGCTTATTTTCTTTCACTAGTTAGATTTGGTGCAGAGCGCTTAATACATAAGGCTGTATTATTTTATAGTGACGGGTTACAGTGGAAAACAGAAATTATATTTCTAGCTTAAACTCAGTCGGCTAATAAAGGAATTTAATTTTACTGCTAAAATAATCAGACGAGAATAAACTTTCTAAACTAACTTATACAGTAGACATTAAAAAATCCGGCAACCTCCGGACCTGAGGAGTGCCGGATTTTTGAAAATGCCGGATTTTTTATGGTTATATATTCTGTATATATTTAACAGAAAATGACTACCTGTACGCTTTATCTGCGATCGACAATGCACGATGTTTACGTTTTACACCACTTCTTTTATTTGCTGAATCCATAATGGGGCTAAACAGCAGCAAATAAATGATAAAATGAGAAGGAATGAGCAGGAATGCCTGTTAACACGTGCAAGCAAGACCCAACAGCTGCATCAAAACATAAACTGCTCCAGAAAACAGTGGCGCGCCAACGCGGTAAATTTAAAAATGCGCTCCGAAATCCATGCCGGAAATCTGAAGGAACCGGATTATCGATGGCCGGATTTTTGAATGTCAACTGTAAATGCTAGAAGCCTCATGAGTGTTGACGGAATACGCACGTATTCCTAATTCATGAGGATAGATGATTTTTATATATAACTTATTTCACGGGAAAATTTAAATGATAAGACAAGCTACGCTTCCAGTTTAAATTACCAGTTATATCCGAGTACATAGTATTGCGTGCATATTTTGACGCACATATTACAAAAATCGATATGGCTATTTAATATGGAAGATATAGACATTCATTCATTTGTGTATGAAAATGCTGTCTATGGGGAAGGCTAGATAATCCATAATTGTTTTACCCTGTTGATTATAGGAGTAATCGTTCTTGATATTAATTCGGCGCATGGATATGACACCCTTTTCTGTACCTATTTCTTAGGGCCAGAAAATAGATTAATTTGCTTATTATGTTTATGGCCTGAATTCATATGTATTACATATTATTAGTACAAGTAGTATCAGTCCTATATTGTATATTTTGGATGGGTAGGCAGGACTATATTCTTGTTACACCGCTCTAGCGGAAGTAGGAGTTGTCTTGTCTAGTCGTGATGAGTTCCGATGTACCGTGACAATGGCGGGTACGCATTTTTCCAGGGCTGGTATATTCTTCAGTAAAAATGATTTACGAAGTAGTTTTTCTTCTATAGGAGATTGTGTCTCTACTAGAGTTGTGTTAGAGACTTTCCTAATGTACGGTACCATGTATGATTCGGACTCCAGGTAATTCCAGTCCCTGTTTTGATGATCTCAGGTCGGTTAGGCCTAGCGGGAATTTTGTGCTTCGCAACGCTAGGGTCAAATTTGTATCGACGGAGATGACAGGCTCCATACTGTAATTATGTCTACGTGAGGTAACTGGATTACGGTAGATCTGTATGGAGGAACTTTATGAAATTATGCATATGTATTGCAAATTAACTTTGGCTTATATATATATATATCCTCCTGTGAGCGAGTGAGCGACAACTCAGGTAGGCGGCCATGTTACATTCCTGTCTTCGCATTTTTTGGATCACTGTCTAAAGAACGGGGCATGTATCTTATTATTCGGACAGTGGCAAGGAGATCTCAATTTGGATAGAAACCCCTTATCGTGGTTTCACAATATGATAAACTGTGAATATAAAGCAACTTTAGTTACTTACCGATCCGCCTTCACTGACGCGCTTAGTCAGATAGGGGATGCGGCCATTGATGTACTACCTATTATTTATGAATGTGCCATGACATAGGATCTACTATGTATGCCTGCAAATTGATATGTCAACATACCCATGATTTACTCGTTATGTCCCAGTGTGAGCGTCCAAATAAACTGTGTAAACAAAGATTCCAGCAGTCTGCATTGGTGCCTTGTAGACACAAGTGAATGAGTGTTTAGATTGGTCAGAACACGAACAGTACACCATTCGCGGTAAACACACTCTACACTTCTACCCATATCTACACCATCCTGCGTCGGTTGAAGTGACCAAGTTTAGGGCCTGCTTCCCCTGGAGCCTTAGAGGGAAACTACTGTTTACAGCTGCCTTTGCCTTCCCTAACTTAGGACTAGGGTGAGTTACCCATTTACAGCTGGGTAGACTGGAGCATGCCTGATCTCGACAACTCTGTACACTACCATGGACACATACAGTAGTGGCACCACAAACAACATGCTACAGTGATTGATAGTGGAGCTTTACAGAAGAAAGAGAACACACCACACTTTACAGAAGGTTTACAGTATACAACTGATACTTCTTTACAGACTGACATTTTACAGTAACAGTGTGTGCAAGCAAACTTTACACATAGTATGTATAATTATTTGATATGTGTTTTTTTCCATTTATATATAGTGAAACTGTGGTACCCAAACTTTGCCAGCGTTTGAGTAAAAGAGATAAATCTGTGAAGAAAACAACAAATATTCTTACCTTAAAGATTTGATGTATAACTTTTACAAGAACTTTAAGAGGTTAAAGAAGTAACGGGTTATCGAGCCTGATTTGATTCTTCCTGAGAAAACTCTAGTCATTTTTCCGCCTTGGTGGCAAGTAACATATTTCAATCAGTAAATTTCCCGACACTGTTGACAAGTGGTGGTGTGACCAACTAAATTCCTATATTGAGAAAAAGTGCCGACCTGACATTCCTCATTCGTTTGAAATCTAAGATGTTGACACTGTGCTAGCTATAAACGCTCGTGCCTGGAAAATTTTATGTGACTTAAACAGACATCCAAAACAATAGTATTCCCAAGAGAATGGTCCCGGAAGTAGTGAATTCAACCCGTCTTTTTGGACCTGGGGTTTTCTTGGCCAAGATTACCATTGAAGATTCTGTATGGGCAAGTCCTAAAAAAAATAATTTTTGTTGTTGAAAAATGCTCGTGAGCACAGTTGAATGAATAGAGTGAATGCAGGACTGAGCGATCCCTTTATGCTGGTATTTTGACACCCATTCATTTTTGCTGTCATAACATTTCTTTATGCAAGGTATTGCTAACTATGTATCTATATATTCCCTTATACTAGATCAGAGTATCCAGTCTGTTCATACCTTAAAGGGAGAAGAATTTTAGACTAAATCATATGTATCTGTGACTCTTTGGGCTATCACTTTCTTCTAACGGGACTGTGGGCTATCCATCGAGGGAAGGATCATACCAACGGGTCTATCATTCTGGTAGCATTTCTGATTTTTTGTTTATGATTTTTTTTTTTTGTATATGCTTGATGTGATTTGATATGTTGTGAGAGAAGTTTAGTCTTGATAAATAAACTACTCATAAAATTTAGTCCAGCGTATCGGTCAGTTCGTTTTCCCAAACTATTCATATAATCAGTCATAGTTTTTTTCCCACGTCTGTACGTCTAACTGTCGTCTTATGTGTGTATGTATGTGAGTGGATATATATATATATATATATATATATATATATATATATATATATGTGTGTGTGTGTGTGTGTAGACTGTCTGACTCAATCTAAATCTGTCGTAGAAGATAGGTGAAAGAGAGAAGATTTTCTTGATTTCAGAGACAGCCTCTACCACATTTCTACCATCTCACTCGTGAAAATCTATTGCTATTACTACTTCTCACTGTGACTATCACTTATTCTAATCTATTCAGAAAGGACCAACCCAAGTCTTAATTCTCCTATTAAAAATCTACGACATATATATTCCTATCCCCAATTTGCCATCCTCTCCCTTGGATCCATCTGTGTACACAGTAATGCTGTCTTTTTATATTTGTTGTATATATTTATTGGCGGTGTTTTTAATATTTTCTATATTATTTGTTTTCTTAAGTATTTCTGCTAGGTGGTAGTCCGTGTCTGGTTTCTTGATCTCCCGGGGTGGAATCACTGGCTTGTATTCACAACTGTTATTAATTGATGTAATTAATGTACCCAGATGGACAATTTCCTCCATACATTTCCATCCTGTAGGGTATCTAGTGGTATTCATTGGCTTGGCCTGAGTTGTTAGTTGGCATCTGGTAACAGCTGTATGTGCTGGGTGAGACTTATCTAACATAACTCTGTTCATGTAATTTAGTCTTAACTCCTTTCTCCGTAATTATAAGGGTATAATTCCTAAAGCCACCTCTATAGCTCCCATTGATGTTGATCTGATTGCACCTGCTATTGTACATAAAGCCTGATGCTGAATTCTGTCTAATTTAATCTTGTTACTGTGTGCAGCAGAGTCATATATTATACTTCCATAATCTATTTTTCCTCTAATAAAAGATTTATAATAAGTGAGCATTGTCTTAGTGCTTACACCCCATCCATTACCTTTCAAATATCTTAATAAGTTAGTCAATCCTCTGCAAGACTCCACTAGTTTATCTATGATTGTGTGCTTTACATCCGTTGCTAGAGTTGCTTTGGACCTAGCCTCAGGCCGGGTGGTACGCCCGCTTTATAAGATTCCGAAAATTGAACAAAAAAATAGAAAAAAAGTGGCCATAAAGTGTTCATATCATGTAAACACTTCCTGTGGACATCGTATTTTGAACTGGTAGCGAAATAATTATATTGGTGCTTAGTTTTTGCATACTTTTATCAATTAATGACGTCATAGGGTTATTTGTTTACATGTAGTGTAGTCACATACATAACACTCATAAACTATTAACGAATCAACCTCAATACATAATTTCGAAATGAATTTTAGCGATATCGATAGCGATAATAACCTATTTTCAATTCCGATAAGGACGTTGAACAAACGTGATATTTTTAAGTAATAAATAAATTAATTTGCATGGGACAGGAATGTGTAAGTGAGATTCTAGTTCAGCAATATGTGACTTTACCCCCAAAAAATGTATATAAATTACAATTTTCATTTTGTTTTTTATCAAACTTCTTGAATTAGTTATCAGCTGGATATACGTTTCAATTCCTGGTGTTTTACTACCGATTATGTACAGCTGAAATATATGCGTGTGTGTGCATAATTTTTATTCATTTTTTATTTTTATTTTCTATTGTTTCTACACTTCACAAGATATAACAAATAATTATAACATAACAAAAGAACTCAATATTATTTCACAACATTCTGCAGCCAATTTCCTAAAGTTTGATGCATAATACATATATCGACTAAATTAATATATGTGTCTACTGCCTGTTTTTAAAACATCATCATCATCTCATCTCAACCCGTAACCCGTCATGGGTCGTAGGGGTGCCATGGTGGAAACATCAGCAGACAGGGTCCTCCACTGCTCTCTATCCTCAGCAATGCATACAAGTGTGGAAAAACCGTGTCCTGCCCATTCTTTGATGTTGTCAGCCCAGGATTTTATTTGCCTTCCTCTTCTCCGTTTACCTTCGACTGTTCCCTGGAGGATCGTTTTCGAAAGGGAGTCATGACGAGTTACATGCCCAAACCAGGCAAGCTTTCGACGTTTCATTACTGACAAAAGTGGTTCTTGGTGGCCTGCAAAGGTGTTTATCTTAAAACATCCCTTGCAGATAAAAAATGTCTGCATTTTGGGTCCTGGGTAAAACCGAAAAAAAAAAATGCCTGCGTTAGAATGAAGAAGATCATGTTTACATTTTGCCATTTATGTCGGCCTACAAAAAGCTGGCTGTCTCATTCACGTAAAAATAAAGTGTTATCGACTGTGTTAATGTAAGCTTAGCGTGTTATCCATCTTTTTTTTTAAAATGTAGGCTCAGAAACCCTGTATTACAGTTAACCATAGCGTTTTTAACCATCTTATTGAAATGTAGTTTTAGAAACCCCGTATTACAGTTAACCATAGCGTTTTATCCATCATATTAAAATGTAAATTTAGAAACCCTGTATTACAGTTAACCTTAGCTTTTATAACCATCCTATGAATATAGAAGGGCAAATTGTTTACAATGTTGGTTTAAGTAAGCACATAGTCGGCAATTTGATCTTGTACATTGTGGTGGGTTTTGATGTTATGAATTGTTGTTATGTATTATAACTCCGCCAATGCCGGTCCCAAGCCCGGATGAAAAAGGAGGAGGGCGGCCTGCATGGAGGCCGTAAGGAGGCAGCCCCTCCACCATGCAAAGGCACAACAGGCCAATCACCTGTTTGCTTTAAATCATGATTACTAGCAACACAAGAGAGAAAACCGGACGGATTCTAAAGGCGACGAACTGGAACGGACTACGGACTACGACTTATGGAACTTGGAACACAAGAAGTATAAATGGGAAGGAAGAGGAGCTGGTGGAAGAGATGAGGAAAGCAAAACTAGAAATCCTGGCTATAACGGAAACAAAGAAAAAAGGACAAGGAGTCATGGATCTCGATGGCAACACGCTGCTCTACAGTGGTGTACCCATGTCTGAAAGAGCTAAAGGGGGCGTGGGTTGCATTGTGGCCCAAAATCAAAAAGATAGTATCAAGGGATGGAACTTTGTCTCGGAGCGCATTATGGTTGTTAAACTAAAAGAAGGAGAAACCATAGTCAACCTGGTCATAGTGTATGGGCCAAATGAGGATGAGAGAGCAGAGGTCAAGGAGGAATTCTTCGAGCTGCTTCAAAGGACAGTGGATGACTGCCTAGATGAAGTTATCATGCTCGGAGATTTCAATGCCAGAGTTGGAAATGACCATGCTAGATGGGGTGGAGTTATCGGAAGATATGGAGAAGATACTCTCAATGACAATGGAAAGCGACTCCTTAAATTCTGCAGTGAGCAGAATCTGATCATTACAAACACAAAGTTCCCCCATAAGCGCATACATGCATACACTAGATGTGAACCAACAAAGAATGAGAAGTCAGTGATCGACTATGCCATTGTTCGGAGAAGCTCATTCAAATATGTCCGAGATGCTAGAGTCTGGAGGGGGCCAGAGATTGGAAGTGATCACTACCTGCTAACAATCAAAAGAACAACTGAAAGAGTTGCTCAGCCTAGGAACTGCCCAAAATCATGCAAGAAACCAAGTAAACGAGCAGGAGAAATGAGCATTAGGACCTACAAGTTGAGAGAGCCAGAAATTAAGACCAGATATCAGGGGCTTATTGCTGCAGCAGTGAGCAACACAGAAGAACGACCTGATGACTTGGAAACCCTCTGGATTAAATTCAAGGATATCATAAAGACAGCTGCTGCAGAAGCATGCGGCGAAGTCCGACTTGGGAACAAGAGAAAGAGGACACCTTGGTGGACAGAGGAAGTCAAAGAGAAAATAAGAGAGAAGAAAATGGCATGGAAACAATACTTAGGAGCTAAAAACACAACAGGACAAATGGAAAAATATAGAGAATATGTGACACTCAGAACAGAAGCAAAGAATAAAGTGCTAGCAGCAAAACAGAAGTCCTGGGAAGAATTTGGAGAAAAGCTAGAAAAAGATGCACAAGAAAACCAGAAATTGTTCTATAAGACCCTAAAGAACATGAGGAAGGAAAAACAATACCCTCTCAAATTTATAAAGGACAAGCAAGGCAAATTGCTTACTGCCCCGAAGGAAGTAATGGGAAGATGGAAAGAATATTTCTCAGAACTCCTGGATGGTGAGCATGGTGAAGCATCAAAAATGATAAACACTAGCACAGAAGAGAAAACCAATGATGGTGAAGATGACATAAAGATGGAAGAACTGAAGGCAGCACTGGAGAAAATCAAGATGGGCAAAGCAGCAGGGCATGATGGTATAACACCAGAAATAGTTAAGTTCATGGGAGCATCAGGCGACCTATTACTCTTAAGGGTTTTACAGGCAGCGTGGTACAACAAGACCATACCAAAGGATTGGGAGATTGCCATCATAACACCAATTTTCAAAAAGGGTGACAATCGACAGTGTGGAAACCATAGAGGCATATCCCTTCTCAGTGTCCCTGGTAAAATCTACTCTAGAATCCTAGAGCAGAGACTCCGACGCCTAGCTGAGCCACAATTGGATGAGGTCCAGTGCGGATTCCGAGCAAACCGAAGTACTCAAGACCTAATCTTCACACTCAGACAGCTGAGTGAAAAGGCCCTTGAGTATAAGAGTGAGATGCATCTTTGTTTCATAGATCTGGAAAAGGCGTTTGACAGGGTCCCCTGGAGCAAACTTTGGGACTGTTTGGCAAGGAAGAATATTCCAGCACCTCTGATTCATGCTATACAGAGCTTCTACAAGTCTTGCAGAAATTATGTGAGGACAGCAAACCATAAGTCGGAAGAGTTCAGGACCACCACTGGTGTAAGACAAGGTGATATCCTATCACCTTACCTCTTCATACTCCTTATGGACGATGTCATCAAGGCATGTAAGGAGAGAACAAGAAAGTATTCAGTGGGGTACTGGAAGATGAGACAGGTCTATATTTCGGAGCTGGCATTTGCTGATGATGTTGCCCTGATTGCTAAATCAGAGGCACATCTCCAATCCAACCTGCAAGTCTGGAAGGAAGAGCTGGAGAAGAGAGGGATGGTCATAAGCAGCTCTAAAGCAAAATCCATGGTGATATCACGAGAAGAAAGAAAACATCAGATTAAGCTGGGAGAACAGGTCCTGGAGCAGGTCGACCACTTTAAATACCTCGGAGCTATTATAGACCGAAAGGGAGGCATCAAAGAAGAGTTGGCCACTCGAAAAGCAGCAGCTGGGAGACTTTTTCAGGCCATAAATCGAGGATTCCTCAGCAAGAGAGAGGTTGGTAAGAAAACGAAGATGGCTGTATACCGCTCCACCTATGTCCCAGTCTTGACATACGGATGCGAGTCATGGGCAATGACTACAACCCATAAAAGCCAGATCCAAACCTCAGAAATGAGGTATCTGAGGAAGGTGGTTGAAGTAACAAGAAGAGACATGGTACGCAACCAGACGATACGTCAAGGCCTTAAATCCTACCCCCTGCAGACCCAAGTAGAACAGTCCCAATTAAGATGGTTTGGCCATGTCTGCAGAATGGGAGAAGATCGGATACCACGACAAGCATGGGAAACAAAGAGCCAAGGATCCAGACCCCGAGGACGACCCAGAGTCCGCTGGGAGGACAACATTAGACAATCTTTGAAGGACCGAGGACTAGAATGGAACCAGGCCAGGAGGAAGACAGCCGATAGGATAGTCTGGCGCTCTCTCTTCCAAACCTCTACACCTCACGGTAGAAGGGGAACGACTAAGTAAGTAAGTAAGTTATGTATTATTATTGTATTGAATGAGATCAGCTATGAAGGTCTCTGAATTTAACAACTAGTATTGTAACCTTTTCAGAGTACCTTTCCGCTACCACCCTTTTGATCTCATTCAAAATGAATCTATATTATTATATAAAATGACTTCGTGTAGTGTCTAGGGTTATGAATGTAGAGCGTAGTGTGCAATAACCAACTAACATACAAACAAATAGTTTATTATCCACAACAACCAACAGTATTACAACAATAACATACAAACGACACTTTAAAAGGCTACCTTAATTAAGACAGTGGTTGAACTTTGTGTAAATAGAATTTTTTACAATTTATTATCCTGATTCTAATTTATTTTGAACCAGGACTGACAATCAAAAGTGAAATCAAAAGAATCATTTACAACAGTCCAATAACACAGTAGATCTTCTGTCCATACATACAATATTATTCTAATATAAGTGTGTAGTTGTATTCTTCTACTTTGAGGTAATACTGGTATCAACAATAGGTTGTTGGTTATAATACACTCCCTTTAAGTTATGTCTGTTTTCGTTTGTCACTTGTGGAAATATTAATAACTATTCACAGTTTTCTTCACTATCACTTTCTAGTTCTTTTAAGTTGAGCTGCCAGGTGCCGAACAAGAACTTAACTTGGCAGGAGAATACAGGTAGATCGTTTCCTCTGCTCGCTTGACAATCTGTTCCACCTGTTTGATAGTCAATGGCCACTAGCATGGGCTCGAAGTATACAGACAGAGTCCTGAATCGAGCAGTTCTCAAGAGTTTGGTACTACATTAACGTCAGTACCCAGGACCCTGAAATGTAAAGGTTATGCATCCTTCTTTATACCTAGTATACAATACTATTCCACATTTAAGTACAGGTACATTACAAACAAACGAAAAGGGTCATAGCTTTATACCAACCTATGCCACCATTATCTTTTGATGTGACAATGTACACCAGTATTCCTCTCTCCTAATAGTTACAACGCCACTGCAATTCCAGCTGTCATCTTTTCCATACAATAGGATAGGTGTTATGCTCCTTGATGACAATCATACATATTTTCTTGTAGTCTAACACCTCTCTGATAGTCTACCACATGGTGGATCAATCTCTAGGCTCTGCCTAAGTTTGCTACAGACCCACTTACTTATAGTCATACATTATTATCTCACATTCAATTTTTATTTTAGATACATGTTAATAAAGTCAATCTTACCACATTTATTCAATGAAATACACAAGTGAACGATGACTCGCACACTTTCGATCTGCCGTTCTGTCCAGGCTTTTGAGAAATATTGTTTACACAGCACAAGCCTGCTCTCATCGCTCCTTGGCAAAATTTTGTTATAAAATGGCGTCCTCACCTAATGCTTTTTCCCCAATATCAACTACTCTGACCAATGATTATCCTTATTTCACTTGTAAACAAAGTCTTTCAAAAATACAATTCAACTTTCTACTGCGTTACTCGGGTAATATATGTTTAATACGAGGTCGGCCAATAATATTTCGCCTCACTTCAAATTCCACCCAATCCCCTTCATCGTACCATCTTAGCCTATCTTTCACCTAATTTTTTTCCAAAAAAATATGCTATCCAATCTAAGCAGATATGACTTGACCTGACAGTATCTCCGATTCTCTATGTATTATCCCCAATATTTGATTATCTAATGGACTATTTATGTACTTGATAACATATTCTTAGTCAGCAAAGCCACAGGTACACGAATATATGATTTTTATGGGGCTACGTGGCTTGGTTCAATATTCCATCTTTTTTTCTACGTTAGTTGTTTATTTTTAAACTACCTCCTGTTCAATTCTTTTTCCATGTACTTACGAGAGTCTCTCGTAATACACGAGAATTACGTCATTCGCAACAAGAGCTAAGCGTGTTTCCCTGACCGTAGTGTCCACTTTTTCTAACTTTTTCATCGTAATTTGAAAAACCGCCTAAGGCAATACTAGCAAGTAGTTTTATTTTTAGAACAATGTGAGACGTGATTTGCGTTGGGTTTCTCCGTTTCCCCTCCCCTCTACAATGTATTTAGGCAAATACTTAGTTGACCTAGGGAAGTGGAACGTTTGCCTCAATGACGAATTTGAAAAATAGGGTACCCTTTTGGTTCGGCCATTGCGTTATCAAATATTACGCTGAAGGCGTAGGCGACAACTTACGATTCTCGCCGAAAATTTTTAGTACTTTCTTATCTTTGACTTTATGCACTATACTGTTATAATCTAATTTAGATAGTGTATTTAGAAGTTTACCACATACATCATTGGATACATCAAATAACCCCTCAAGCTGATCACTGCTTTCTTTGAAAATATTCAAGCAGACGTCTGAAAGTGTTCTAAAAGGAAACTTGGATACACAGGCATGGATAAGTTCTCGATACGTGTGCACTCGCATCGCCATAGATTCACTTTTTTAATTCCATTAGAGTTCCTCTTCCCACTTCTGTCTTTATTCTCCACGTATTGTTATGCATCTAGCGGTCCCATGCTCTGCACCGAAGCGAAAGAGGAAATAATGAAGATTTTGGGCATTTCTTCTCGTTTTTTCGTAGAGTTCCAGTGTCAATGCGTGTTGTTTTTTGTGCTGGGACTTTCTCCTTTAATATGTACATCGATAGATCTGTTTTTCCCCATGTTCAGACAAATACGCAAAGAAGACTTACTACTCCTATTAGAAGGAAGGAATCCTCATTCCCTGGACATGTTATTAAAATGGTAATGCTTAAATACTTGTAGTTTGTGACAACAGGTAAGACTGAAGGAAAACTAGACAGAGAACGACAAAATGATAAGGTACTGGACAGTTTAACTTCGTGGCGTGAAAAAAAGTCAACAAATAAATTGATAAACAGTGCTTGAGACAAGGTTGTGGAGAGACAGTCTCCCCTCCGGCAGCTGGCACAGATGTCCAGACATCTTCATTTCTATTGTTGAGCTCTATTTAGCCGCATTAAATCGGTTAATCTTTCGCAAACTTCAACACACATTTTGGTCAGTTTTATTCACGTATAGAAACGTCAATTCAATAACAGTTTTATACATACATAGAGAACATTAATTATCAACTCACACATTCCCTGGTAATTTATCCGCACACAGAGACAACATCAATCATCACTATAATTATTCGTGGACTGTTTCATCCTTACTTGAAGAAAATTACAGGCATCATGTTAATCAACGTTAGACAGTTTCATTTAGCAGTAAAGACAGAAGAACTTAACAACTCATTCGCTCAAGGACAGTATCATTGACACACTTAGATAGAATAACTTACTTACTTAATCATTCCTCATCTACAGTGAGGTGTAGAGCTTTGGAAGAGAGAGCGCCATACTGTCCTATCGGCTAATAAATATTACACACACATACATGTATGTTTTCAGGCACTCGTGAATAATAAAGAAGTAGAAAACTAGACAACAGAAAACAACAGATTTGAGTGGCTTACCGGGGAATCGAACCCAGAACCTTCCGTGCGGCACCCCCGCCTAGCTATGGAAGCGAATCACACTATCCTCCCTGCCAACTAGGCATCGCTGTAGGCCTCGAGTTTCTCCTCTTTGTTAATCCTATCGGCTGTATTCCATGTTCCATAAGTCGTAGTCCGTTCCAGTTCGTTGCCTTTAGGATTAGTCAGCCGTTCTCTCTTGTATTTAGTGTAATCATATTTTAAGGCAAACAGGTGATTGGCCCGTTGTGCCTTTTCACGATAGAGGGGCTGCCTCCTTACAGCCTCCATGTAGGCCGCCTTCCTCCTTTTTAAACTGGGCTTGGTGGAGTTGATAGAATAATTTACCAACTCAGTTGCTTATTTCCAATGCCACTGACACATAAAGACACGATAACTTATCAACTCAATCGCTCATGGACAGTTTAACTGTTACATAAAGACAGAATAACTTATCAACTCAATCGCTCATGGACAGTTTAACTGTTACATAAAGACATGTGATAGGGTAAGCGAGACTGACGAAGAAAAAGGCCTCTGCTTCGTTCGTTTCGTTCGTTATTTTGTCTGCTATGTTGCTGTTATACCCTGTTCAACCTGAAAGTTGGTTATAATTGGGGTATATTGTGCGTTCGGTTCTTCGGTGCTAGTCGAATGTTAGTCCTGAAAAGGACTGGTCCTGAAAAGGACCACTAGCTGGCTGTCTGGATTCCTCTACGCTGCTTGTCTGTTTATGGTGTCGTGGCGTGTTCATGGTGTTCATATCCTGCCTCCCTATCTGGCTTCTTTGGATTTGTGTGTTTTTGCTCTCCTAGTTTCTGTTTCTCTTGTCTTCCTGTTTTCCTGTATCTGTAATAGTGCTTTTTCTATTATTGCTGGTAGAAGTTTTTCAAGTGTTTCTTCGATGACTTCTTCGTCTGATTGCTCGTTTGTTTTGGTCGCTATTTTGTTTGCTGTCATTTCCTCGATGGCTCTTCGCTTTGCTTCAATTTTCTTGAGAATTTTTGAGTTTTCTTCCGTCAGTTCTGTCAGCCTCTTTACATCTGCTTCTATCTGCTGCTGAAGGCTTTGCATGTCTTGTATCATTTCTCTGACGTTCTGTAGTTCTATTACATCATCACCGTTGTCTTTGTCGTCTTCGGGAGCCTGCTGGTTTCTGTTTACGACCTGTAGTTTCATTTTCATATCTTTGACTTCAGCGGTTAGTTTGTGTAACTGTCTTCTGTCGATCGTGCTTTGTTTTTCTGCAATATCCGCAGCCACTCTGTTTTTTGCATCTTTGAAAGGTATGTTTTTGGACACGGCCTCCTTCAAGATGCTCTTTGTTTCCTGGAACATCGGGCAGCCTCGGTACCTAGCCCCGTGGTTTCCGAGGCAGTTTGCACAGGTTCGGTTTGGATTTATGGCCTTGTAATTGTTATCCTCCTTCGCTTTGGTACAGTCGCGATATGGGTGGTTACCCGCACAATACCGGCAAACTGCATCTCTCCTGCACGTTTTCTTGGTGTGTGAATATTTCTGGCAGTTAGAGCACTGCATCACCGGAGGGATATATGCCTCTGTCTTTGTTGTTGTTGTATGGAGCATCAGTCTCTCGGGTCTTGTCGATCCTTCAACCGTTACTATCATCAGATTGGTACCTTTCTTCGCCCAGGTTTTTAGCCTTTCGACCTGCGTGATTTTTAGATCTGCGTTTTCCGCCTGAAGGCGTCTGTGGACCTCGCCTTCGGAACATCTGGTATCCACCCCTCTGATGACCAACTTCTTTGTTGTCTTGTACTTTTCCACCATCACTTTTATTTGGTGCGGCAACTGGACTTCTTTTGGACTAGATTCCAGTTCGATCATCAGCGAGGTTGTTTTGTCTGTGTTGTTGAGCGATAGTAGGACTCCCTTTTCGTGCCTCCCTACTTTGGCGATACCTCTCCTTCCAGTTATCACCTCGAGGATGTTGATCACTTTGTTGTCGGGTAGGGCCCTGAGTGAGGCCTCGCTTCCTGACGTCTGGGTGATCTTTACGATCCTCTCCTGTATCGTTTCTGTGTTGTTTGTCTTTTCAGTGGTTGGCCTTTGTTCCCTTCTACAGGCTTGGTTCGAATGTTGTTCCTGTTCTTTGTTATAAGGTGTCATATCTTGCATCTGAGCTCTTGAGTTGTCAGCTGTTGTTTCTTCAGGACCAGGAATGGTAGCTTGCTTCTCAGTGGTTTCGATGTCCAGCACGCCTGGGGCTACTTCTACTATCGCTTCTTGAAGAGCGAGACTAAGGGACTCGTCTCCATCTTCAATTCTTCGAAGTGCATCTATAATGGTCTCTGCGATATCTTCCTCTTGTACCTGTCTGTGCTGAGGAGCTGTCTCTGTCACTTCTTTCATAGTGCTTGCAGGTGGGTCGGCTGTCATCTCGGCATAGTGTGGTGGTGTTATCGGTTTTTGGTGCAGGTTCTCTGTGGTAGACTGGTTTTCTGCTGGCGAGTCGGGTACTTTTGGTGGTGGCAACATGGATCTAAGCTCTTGTCTTCTTTTCTCTATTCTTTCCGTCGTCTGCTCTAGCTGTCGCAACGCTCTCAATATTTCTTCACGTTCTGTGCTTGCATCTGCTCTCTCCTCTGCCTCGCAAGGAGTCTGGCCACTCAGGCTCTCGGTCGGGTCGATACACGTCGCAGCTAACTCCGTTGTTGTGTCAAGAGTTGGAGAAACATCGGTCCCGGCACGAGTACTTGGGGCAGTCTTGCTCTCTGGCTGTTTGTCTTTGTTGTCTGTGGTTTTGCCATTCCCCTGGCTGTTCTGCGCTGGTGGGCTGGTGTAGACCTTCCTCTTCTTGGGATGTGGTTTATTTCTGGTCATTTTGACGATAATGCGATCTTTTCTCGGATAGTGGTGTCCTGAGAAGGACGTTGGTGTCTTGTCTCATGGGGTATCGAAGAATGCTGCTGCTCTGAAAATGAGCTGTGAAAAGGCCTCTGCTTTTTATTTTTTTTTTCCTTGCGTCTGATTATTTGGCTGTGATACCCTGTTCAACCAAAACCCATTGAAGGGTTATAAACGGTTATATTGAGGTATATAGGGTGTTATCGTCTTCATTGGTATCTCGTTCGTAGTCCTGGAGGTGATTGGTCCTGAAAAGGACCACTAGCTGGCTGTCTGGATGCCTCTTTGTCCATTTG
>JAMPIV010005920.1:602011-609511 GCA_024509875.1 Oreohelix idahoensis
AATTTCTAGCTTAAACTCATGCAGCTGTAAATGAATCAAATTAAACTGCGAATAATCAGTCGAGAATATCTTAACTAACTTATAACTGCACTGATTCATCATTGAGTATTGACGAAATACGTATGTATTTCTAATTCATGATGACTGATTTTGTGAATATAACTTATTTCACGGGAGATTTAAATGATAAGACAAGCTCTACGCTTGCAGTTTATAATGTAAGTTATAACCGAGGGAATAGTATGTATATGTCACATAGGAAGTTATGTTCTATAAATTGTCTATATTTTCCTCTTTCTTCCACTCGGGTCCTCTAATTTTTTTCTGTCACTCTTTACCCTTTTTCATATATATAATTTTTTTCGCATTCGTTAGTTTGCGAAAAATATTTTCAGTTCCCATTCGAAATTTTACCGTCTTTCTTTCTCATGCTGACTGAAACTTGATTACGTAGATGTCAGGGCTGCAGGGCGACAGAAGGCGTGATAATTCGTTTCGCGGGATATAGATGCAGACTTACCGTCTGAAAATTTAACATGTCACAGCGCTTTCCCTGGCTGAATTTCTCGGCGAAGTGTAAAATCGCTCTCCGCATTAGAGACGGGATGGCTGAGACTTGCACATGACACGGCACTCACTGTTGGTCATTCTAAACGTAGGTGCTAAATCGGCCAACACGTTTTTGCCCATAGCAGACATATAGTCTGGGTTTTTCCATGACATTAACGCTCTCGGTCAGTTCGTTAACGAAGGTGCGAAATCGTACTGGTGGCAGTTACGACATGCTTCTAAGTTAAACGTAGCTGTTATGAGAAGGGGGAGAGATCGGGGCGGGGGAAATAGTTCATCCTTTGTCTGGTTTAAAATATTAACCCAAGTTTGAAAATTTAATTTCATTCTCACTCGTAAAGCTGCAGCAGACAGATCGCTGTGCTAGATCTAATATCTGTGTTTTGGCGAAGTCTGAGTTTCCTGGCAACATTTTGCCGAGTTCTAGATTACCATTAGATTACAGTATTCTAGTTCATGGTTTAGTCTGTAGTGCTGTGGTTGAGGTAACTATATAATATCTAGTATTTATGAAGTGATTAAGTGTTAAATCGCCGATTTCATTTTACTAGTTCTTTTGTGCAGAGTGATTAAATTTATAAGTATGTATTATTTGTCACCAGTGCTCTTTAATATATATCTAGAACATATTATGCAGGAGGCTCTCTACGATTATAAATTAACCATATCGATTGGAGGCCGACCTCTGTGCAACCTACGCTTTGCTGATGATATTGATCTGATAGCTGGATCAGAATCAGAACTTCAAGACCTTACCTCTAGACTGGAGAAAGTAACAAGAACGTATGGGATGGAAATTAATATAGAAAAAAGCAAGATATTGGTGAATAGCCATAAGAAACAGGTTCCGACCAACATTACGTTAAATGGGCAAACGTTAGAAGAAGTTAACACCTTTAAATATCTCGGGTCCACTATATGTAGTGATGGAAGATCAATTAAAGAAATCAAGACAAGACTTGAGATGGCCTCAGCTGCCATGACAAGGTTGAATGTGATCTGGAAAAGTAACATCAGTTTTCCTGTGAAGATCAAATTATACAAATCACTTGTATTATCTATTCTCTTGTATGGGTGTGAGGGCTGGACACTAACTGCAGATACGGAGCGAAGGATTCAGGCTTTCGAGCATAAATGTTATAGAAGAATTTTGCGCATTTGCTATAAAGAGCACAAAACAAATGTCTATGTTAGAGAGAAGATAAACACCTATGCAGGCCACCAAGAACCACTTTTGTCAATAGTGAAACGTCGAAAGCTTGCCTGGTTTGGGCATGTAACTCGTCATGACTCCCTTTCGAAAACGATCCTTCAGGGAACAGTCGAAGGTAAACGGAGAAGAGGAAGGCAGAGAAAATCCTGGGCTGATAACATCAAAGAATGGGCAGGACACGGTTTTTCCACACTTGTACGCATTGCGGAGGATAGAGAGCAGTGGAGGACCCTGTCTGCTGATGCTTCCACCATGGCACCCCTACGACCCATGACGGGTTACGGGCTGAGATGATGATGAAGATTATTTTCTAGTGACGCATACAGTGGAAAGCAGAATAAATTATATTTCTAGCTTAACAAACATGTAGCCATAATGAATTTAATTTAACTGCTAACTACTCAGTCGAGTATATTTTTCTAAACAAACTTGTAACTGCTAGATGTCTCATGAGTGTTGACGAAATATATTTATATGTATTTCAAATTCATGATGATTGATTTTATAATATAACTTATTTCACGGGAAGTGTTAAATGATAAGCTCTACGCTTGCAGTTTAAAATATAAGTTATATCCTTATACATAGTATGTATAATTATTTTATATGTGCTTTTTCCATTTTATGCAGTGAATACTGGAGTGATCCAAACTTGCCGGCGTTTAGTAGTAAAGAGTCATACTTGTGAGAAGAATAGACATTTCCTATCTTTAACCACGTGGGTTGTTTCAAGTAACACTGGTCTGACAGTGCATGTGCCATCAGAGATAGACAGTAATACCAATCCCACTAACGGTTTTCTAAAGACTAAATGTTTATACTGGGCCTTTGAGCCAGACTTTATTTCTTCACAATAAACTCAAATATACATGCTGCTTGGCGGCGAGAAAAATTACAAGAAATAACATTAATATTTCCGACAAGTATTGAAAGAGTGTATAGTGAACCAAGACTATCTGTTAAAAGAAGTTGTCCACTGGTCAGCTTTTCCCAAATGAAGGAAACCCTCGTGTTTTGACTCTGTGTGCCCGTTCAAACTTGCTTACCCTAACTGATCTAAGTGACATGAACAGTAATCTAAAAACATAACTGGTGAAGTGAATGCTCCCCGAAACACAGTGGAAGAAACCTGTAATTGTAGAGCTGTGATTCGCTTTATCCAAAGAATACAGATTCACTATAGAGAAGTGTCCTACGGTTGCGCCAGACGGTGAACAACATCAAGTTTTTTTAGGTAAGCACGTGTGCCAGGGTACCCTGATGAAAGAACCGAGTGAAAGTGGACTGAGTGAGTTTTTTTTGATAACTATTGATTCACCCACTTTATAATTTCCTTACGGAAGATAGGCTGCTTAATTAAATTGTTCCTTTAGAATAGATACTGCTGTCATAAGTCAGTTCTTACCTTCAAAAAAGGGGACAATATTAGACCCTAACCATATGCATCTATAACCCTTTGGGCCATCATCTGTCATCCTAACGGGGCTGTGGGCTAAGCCTAGAATTAAGATCATAACGGGGCTATCATCCTTGTAGCATTTTCTTGAATTTTATGACTATTTGTATATGTTTTCCTTGATATATTTTTTTAGGTGTTGTGAGAAGATTTTTTTAGATGATAATTAAAATCTCTCTTGAACTAAATCAGTGCGTTGGTCAGCTCGTTCTAGTATATATATATATACTACTACTGCTACTACTACTACTACTACTACTGCTACATTATATACATTATATATATATATATTCATTGGTATAGATTTCCCACGTCTGTGTGTTTAACTGTCGTCACGTGTATTTGCGTGCCCGTGAGTAGATAGAAATATAGGTAAAATATATATATATATATATATATATATATATATATATATATATATATATATATATATATATATATATATATGTGTGTGTGTTTAGACTGTCTGACGCTGTAAAGCTGTCGTAGAAGATAGGTGAGAGAGAGAAGAATTTTTTTTCGCTTTCAGAGACAGCCTCTATATCACATTCTATCATCTCACTCGTGGAATATATTTCTTTTACTAACTCTCACTGTGTCTATCACCTATTCTAATCTATTCAGAAGGGACCAACCCAAGTCTTAATTCTCCTATCAAAAATCTACGACAGTATAAGTATTTTATATGTTGTTTTCTCTTTATTCAGTGAAACTGGGGTGACCCAACTTTGCCAGCGTTGAGTACTGAGTAGTATCTGTGAAGAACATAAACATTTTATTCTTAAAGACGTGGGTGTATAAAGTAAAACCTGTCTGGCATTGCATTGGCATCCAGAACGACAGAGTACCCATTCCATAAGTTTTAAGATTTAAATAAAGTAACGGGCCTATCGCGCCAGATTTAAATTCTTCCTGAGAGAAACCTCAAGTACATTTCAGCCCTTGTGGCAAGTAATATTAAAATCAATAAACATTCCGACGGAGTTGTGACGAGTAGGTGGTGTTACCAAATAAAATCCTATACTGAGAGAAGGCAGTTACCTGACATTCCTAGTTACTAGAAATCTAAGCCATTGACACTTTGCTCGCTGTTAAAGTTCGTGCCTGGACAATTTTAATGTGACAGAACCAGATATCCCTAATAAGAAATACCAAGGAAACGTTCCATGAAGAAGCGAATTCAACCTATCTTTTTGGAGCTGGGGTTCCCTTGGCCAATGTCTAACCCTGGAGATTCTGTATGTGTGTGATGAAATGGATCTGTGTACCCCACGCTCAAATAATTTCCCTATTCAAACATCTAGTAAAGTAGTTTTACATCTTTAACCCCACTATTATATTTGAAAATGTTAAGGACAAAGGTCAAACTTTCAGTGTAGAATTGGACACTCCTTGATTATTTTTTTCCCATAAGTTGGAAGAGGGTACCTATCCCCCAGAAACAGCATAGACACCCGCCCTATTATTTAGAGACAGGTTGTAACTATAAATAACTACAACATGTTTGAAATTTGCCTATCCGGACAGTCTACGATTGGCACAAGATTTGAATTTGCAAAGACCAAGCGTATTGGGTCCCATCCCCCACCAACACCCGCAGCTCGCGTTTCCCTTCCCAATATTTTATGACGAAAGCCGTAAAGTTTGCAGAAGAAAAAAACAACTTGTTACCTCGTCTTGAAAAGGGAGAGAGGGGAGGAAAAAGGGGGATTAACATGGAAAAAATCTAACCTAACCTGGGTATTGTGAAACTGAAACTAGCAAACCACATGTGTGCAGGGCAGAGAAGGGGGCAAGAAAAACGTAGATAATGTATTGTATTCTAATAGAAGGATAAATAAAAGGAAAGGACAGAAACGATAATATTGTTTATTGGAATACCATATTAATCCTTATAATACGTTATCTTGCCTTAGAGTACAAGTATGTTGTTCTGAATAGAGAAAGAAGAAAAAGTACGAAGATGAAAACTAGGATAAAGAAGTAAATGAAAACATACTGGCTAGATAAAGGACAATTGTCCGGTTAATAGTCACTTTCAATTTTTTAAATCGCTTCAATAACAACAGAGATATCGTAGAAAATAAAAATTGAAGACAGACAGACATACGCAGTGGTAACCGCTCAACTTTGAAAATCTTCGGATGTTACATTTTCTAAACGCGTTTTTTTTTAAAGAAAGTCAAATTGGCTTGACTTGATTTGATTGGTTGAGGTTGGTCTAGGAAGAGAGGGGATAAAACGAACGCTTTGCTAAGCATAAGTGCCACTTGAAAAAATATTTCCTCCAAGAAGGGTTAAGAGCAGACGCAGAGAAATTGGTTACCAATTGCCTTTGCGGTCTGGAAGTCGGCGATCTGAACTTGTACCATTGATCGCTAGTTAACCTTATATTTGTGAAATATTTCATTGATTGCGGTAAGATAAACACTTTATTGATGTATATATATATGTTATTATTATTATTATGTAGAGGCTAACCCAGATAAAGCGCCCACAAATTTTGTGTTGTGTGACATTTGCCTTTGTGGAAGCTTGCGACATACTAGGAGCACAGGCATGCCTAAGTAGACTTATGAAGCAAATGAAAGTACATTGTGTTGGAAAATGGATATATAAAATATTACGACTGTAAGACCAGGAAGCCACTGGCAGTCTTCGGCAGACCTCAGGTTCTAATAACTTTAAAAATAAATAATATTTCATATGAAAAGAATTAACAGATCACTAAAACGAGAAAAAGAAAAGAGTGTATCCCAGCTGAAAATAACGAAGGTTAAAGTGACAGGGGCGTTGAAACCGTGTGGGAGGAAGAAGATACCCCCTGAGTATGAAGCAGTCACAATTAAAATTAGGGACTGTAGCTATTTTGGTTAGCTCTTTTATCTGATCACAACGCATGTTTAATGATGCTTAATTGATAGTTGTGGAGATACACATATGTATATAGAGTACTTAGGGAGGCCTGTTCCTCTTGTTGCAGGGTTGAGTCATATATTACCCAGTGAGCCATAACCTGGAGATGCAGAGTTACGAGGCAACATGCTGGTTGCTTGAATGTTGAAGTCTTATCTGCCTCCAGAGAACACTGTAGTGAACGAGTGTGTATGTTGCGGTCAGTTTGCTGAATCTATAGTATGTTAAAATGTACCTGGTTAATTTTGGAGACTTTAATTTAATAGTTTCTTGATCAAAGGGGAGGTACTCATGTTTTACTGGGATTGTAGTTAACAGTGGTGTTGTCCCACTTGTATGTTAACCCAGCGTCTAATTTTAGACTCGATGTCAGCTTTTCCTGACATGTTCGCCCACCTGAGCATAGCTCAAGGGTCTAGCGCCTCGACGCATGCGCGAAGAATCTGGCGCAATTTAAGACATCCTGTGTTAGAGGAGTCGAGCTGTAGTTTTGAAAGGGTCAAGACAGTTTTGGGGAAAGTTCTCTGTGTGTTCGACCAAGATGGTTAAAGATTGTTCCCCAATGTTATATTCTGATGCGCCTAGGAGGCGAGTGAGTTTTGTGATGTTTATTCTGAAGGGACATTAAGGTAATTTACCCTTAAAACAGTTTCTTTATTGCCAGAATGATATATGACTTTTTGTAGCCAGCTAGCGACTTTTCCCTGGGCGGGAAAGAGTCCATCTATGAATACTAGTAATACAGCTCACGAAGTATTCTAATATTATATGCACTGGGCTGGTGTATGCCCAAGGAACTTTACAGGTGCTGTATCCCGCTATCTGCGGTGATGCCATTTAACAAGGTTTGACTCACCCTGTTTGTTATAGAAATATCACGGAGGCCATCATGTCTATAAGCCCGCCATATTGCGCGGCCTGCTGTAGACCCATATATATATCTGACTTACTGATGTCAGAAAGGAGTTGTGTAAACTCACATATTTGCTGTATTTTGCTGTAGCTGACGAAGGTTGAATTGTACGAGATCAGCTTTATTATATACATGCACCACTGGCTGATGAACTGTATTCATACATGCTATGTCCTGAATTGTCAATGACTATTTTATGTTGATGTCGGCGTACCTGTCGTTGTGATGTATTAAAGTCAATCAAACGTCAGAGGCGTTCCAAGAACTATGTGAATTACTGCATGTAATTACTTCAACAAGTGTGATGTCATTTAGATGCATTGTCTTCCACGAACTTTCATACACGCATTTGCATTCATTGAGGTCTACTCACACTCTATATTAATACAACACCTCAACACTTTCAAGTCATCCAAACGAATGCCAGCATTG
>JAMPIV010005920.1:617011-694880 GCA_024509875.1 Oreohelix idahoensis
TTTTTGCTCATTTATCAATTACGTTAGTTGGGGAGGCAAGTTTAAAAAAGAGGCATTGGATTGAATTCAAATCCGATTGGCTGGTAGAAGAGTATAGGAAGGAGGGTATTGGTTAGGCAAAAAAAGCTAAATATATTTTGAAGACTCACTCCTAGAAGTTTGGAGTTTGGTTTTTTAAAATTTGAATTGAAAAGCTAGACCTTCGCTGTGATTGGGCCAGGCTAGTAATATTGGAAAAAGCTTTCAAAGGCTTGTTGCCAGTTGATACAGAAAGTTTTGTAAGCAAGCTGCGTTGAGAACAGCAGTGCTAAGAGTGAAATAATAATTCTTGGCAGTCTGGACTGGGGCAAAGCTAAACTTACCTTAATGCTAATGCCAGTCAACGTATGTTTGTGATATTTCTTTGAATTGTGGTAAGAACGAATTATTAATCTTGTTATTACAACAAAATTTGGTGTATGAGATACTGCTTGATTGGGAAGGCTTTACGACTGAGTACAGAGGTCCCCAGCAGACTTATGCAGGGCCTGTGGTGTGTTGCACACAAGCAGTAAAAATTGTCATGAGTTGTATAACTTAAAATGATTTCCACAGTTACCAGTGGGAAGGCTAATCCACATTATTCTATGGGAGAGAATCATTGTTGCAGTGTCCGAGGCGTTGTAGCCATTAGGGAAAAGAATAGGAGCACTGGTATGAGTTGTTATCTCAGATGAAAATGGTTGAAATGGGGTGGTCAGAGAGATCTGACCCTTTTCTTTTATTAAATTATGCCATGTATTACTTGTGGAAAATGTTGTAGTAGAGAAAGTGAAACTTTACTGGACCAAGCGGTCTACTATACTATACTACACCAGGGACTGTGGCAGTCTGGTCATTCGAGTGAACGAAAGGAATTGTCAGCATCATACTACTATCTACTCGTACATCAAGATAAGTGCCTATGCGTCGGCACTCAAAAGTTTATCCACTGACTTTATTAAAGAGAACATAAAATATTTAATTATCCAATAAATATTCCACAAGAGATTAAAATAAAGAGAGGGGATGATGAAAACACCCCACCCCCACCATTAGTTACCAATGTTACTTAGTTTAGAGAAATACCTAAATATAATTAGATAATAATAGTCCTTTGTATGGACAGAAGATCCATTGTGTTATTAATCTTTATGTAAATAAAACCATAAAATTCATTTTGTTGTTGGTCCTGACTCAGAAAATTCTGAATCAGGGCATAATAAATTGTAATATAGACTGTTACATAATATTCAGCCACAGACTTCTATAAGATATATAATAGAGTGTCAGTTTGTTTGTGGTTGTGGTATTGACTCAGTTATATATATATATATATATATATATATATATATATATATATATATATATATATATATATATATATATATATATATATATATATATATATATATATATATATGTGTGTGTGTGTTAGACTTTAAATGTGTTTGTAGTAATTTTAATTACACTCATTACACTTTCATAACCCTAGACATTTTACGTAGCTATCATACATACTAGTCAAGAATAGATCTGATTGAGGTCATAAGGTGGTAGCAGAAAGGTACTCTGATAACTCAACCCAAAATTTATTATAATCAGGGACCTTCACAGCTGACCTCATTCAGTACACTAGAAATATTGAATGATAACATCTGTAACACCAAATCCACCACAACACGTACCCCAAAATTTTGGGAATACACAATCTCCTTGCACAGATTTAGACTGGACACAGCTCCGTACTAGAAGATTCGAAATCACTTTGATCTGGAAATTAGAGTTAAGTCCTCTGACGGCGGGTGTTCTGCAAAATCCTGGCCTGAGAAAACTTTTGTTTAATTCCTCTATGACTTGGTCTGGGAAATTAGAGTTAATTCCTCTGACGACGGATGTTCAGCGAAATCTCTGGCCTAGGAAAATGTTTGTTTAATTCCTCTATGACTTGTGATCAAATTCCTAGGATTCCAGTCTTGTTAATTAAAGTCCTGGTTCCTTTTAGTTTCCAGTCTTGTATTAAAAATGCGGGTTTACTTGTGAAGTCCAAAGTTGCCCAATACTCGATCTGTTACTTATATGTAGTTGTGAAATTTCTAAGTCCAATGTCTCCTTTTTCTTTCTTGCTTTTATGAGTTGCTAGTCTGACGTTTGCGCTGCAGTGTGTGTACTGACTTTGATTTCACTACATTATATCTCACAATCCTCAGTTCAAATTCCAGCTGTGTTTCCGCCTAATTCTCCAATGAGATACATTGTATATTTCGGCCTCTCAAATCAACCAATCCAATCCAATCTCTTTCAACACTACGTGAAGGGTGTTTCAAATTCAAAAAATACCCTCACTTGTTTCAAAATATTAAATTTAATATCCACGCGTGACCTCTTCATATCGTTGCGTCAGACTTCCGCCGGCATCTTGTGCTATCTTCACAAACAAATGTTGTGCACTGAAACTGCCCCAAAGCTATCGTCTGCAAATCTTGAGTTTCCAGACAGATTTATCTGTAATCTCGATACAGACAGGGCCCAGTGCACGCGATAATCTAATTATCACCCATCCTTCAGATGGCTTCGCCCGATGACAACGTGGTTTCTATTGAACCGATCGTGAACGACCGTCTTGTGCAAACATAGGGATAGTCGCTAGCCACTAAGAGTCAAATGTTGGACCGTCACGTTCAAAGGGGTCAGCCGGCCTACGTGATAATGTATAATCGGCAAGCCAGTCTAATTACCTGGCGGAACGTGAATGAAATGGTAAACAAGAAAAAACAGTCCCATACCCGATACTTCCGTAGGGAAGTGGAGTGTTACTTTACCCTACTAGATTCAGCATAGAGTAAAATAATGAATGAAAGGGCATAACAATTATGCCAAATAAAAGCGATTAGAGAGAAAATGAAGAAAATAATTGATTCTGCCGTTGTGGCTAAAAGTGTGAGACAGCCACCAAAAGAACACATACAGACGTTTCGTCACATATATATAAATATGAATAAATATGAATAAATATGAATAAATAAATATAAATATAAACACACACACACACACACACAAACACACACATATATATATAGTCATGCGCCACTTAACGTCCACGATACGTCCTGTGAAATAGGACGTTATGCGATTTGGACGTTGTGCGAACACCATACTTTATACTTAGCAAAGTTATATGGGATACTGTAGTGTACCTGTTGTGGCAGATTATGATAATAGATTTCATATTATCTATTTCTTTATCTACACTTCTCTTTTGCCAAACGTTCATCGTCATACTTTTGCTGTCACCTACGCCTGGTGGTTAAAACCAAACCAGTCTGTACATTCTGAGATCGGTCTCTTTCTTTTCAATTTAGCACGGAATTTATTTCTGTTCGCTATTTCTTTGATGTTGTTCACGAGCAGACTATTAGCTATGTTGATCTGTAATTTATTCCTAACACCAGCGACTTAAACTCGTTGGATAAGATCAGATGGGATCAGACAGCGACCAAGGGAGATAATTTCTATTAACTTTCCCTTGAAACCCGCCCACTATAGCAGATAATTGATCACAGCGTATTGCCAAATCAAAGACGGGCTTCGCTCGATGACCACGTCTGCAAGTAATAAAGTAATTAAACACGGTCTGGTCAATTACGTATATGCCTGATTTTAGCGAGAACGGGGAGGAATTCTGGTTTTTCGGCGTTAGTGTGAGTAGATCTTTGATTTATAGATCCGAACATAGATCCACCGTGGGTGTGAACATCTGGCAAAAGTCTGCAAGTTATAACTTTCCCTTTGATTTCGGATGTATATATACCAGAGTATTATAACTAAAAAGTTACTCAGTACTCCTCAGCTTTTTAAGACGTCTAGCGGCGATTTCTAAAAATCCTTTGTATTAAGTGTAGTTTCTTAGTTTATCGTTGGAGAATAGTCTAGAAGTAGTTTGTGTGAAGGTAAATATATCTACTAGTAGTTGAGTGATGTATCTAGTTAAATCGTCAATTATAGTCACTAGATTGTGTGCAGAGTGATTTACTAGTTAAATCGTTAAAGATATTTCTTTAGGTTTTACTGTGTTATAGTGGCTAGCAGAACAGATAATAATTTCTAAATAAACTCTTCTAGTCATATATTCATCATGAGTATTGACGAAATACGTATTTATTTCTAATTCATGATGATTGATTTTTTTTTTAAATGACTAGAATTTATTTCACGTAAGTTTTAAACTATAATGACAAGCGCTAAGCTTGTAGTTTATAATTTAAGTTAAATAACCGAAGTGGATATATATATATATATTATTTTACGCGAGGTAGGATAGGATTGTGAATACTGTTAGGTTAAGTATTTTGTATTTTTCTCTTCCTTTTACACAGTATCTGGGTCATACCCTAAAACTACCAGCGGCTTCTATTTATGTATATCAGAGAAATAACAAGACGAAAGAACAGTTGTTGTAATTTATACTGTAACTGGCATATAGATCCAGAGTTCTTTCCCTATATCAAAGTTTCAGTCGGCCCGTGGTGGCGACTAGATCAAAAAAACCTTTGACATAATTTAACTTGTGACATTACCTGAATAACAACCACTGTCTTGTGAAGAAGATCTATCCTGACCAGATTATTTTACCTGACACTCGATGTAACGATCGATTATTCCAAGCTACTGTACCCTTGTGAACATTAGATCTCATAAGTAGTTTCCTACCTGGACAAGAATTGAAGTGACATTTATCATCATCCTACTTACAGTAGCGAAGCAAGCGTTTCCCAAGATTTGAATTCATTAGCCTCGGAGAAACTGGGGCTTGTCTTCGCCAAAACACAACATTGGATGGACTGTGTGTGTGTACCTAAATGATTGTTCCAGTTGTGGTGAATGCACCTATTAGGTAAGGTTGAATGCTTGTGATCACAAGTGAGTCAGAGCGAGAGAAAGTGCAGGGATGAATAATTCTGTTAGTGTATAACCAATATACTCATTGATTGTGTTCTTCTGAAATATTACTTATGATGTCTATTTCAGAATAGATTATCGGGGAACCCTTGTTCTTTAGTGTAGAGGGAAATCCTAGACCATAGCGTATAAATCTGTGACTCTTTGGGGGCTAATAACTTTTCTTTTTTGTTTCACGTCTGTACGTCTAAATGTCGTCACTTATGTGCGTGTGTGTCTGTGAGTGGTTGATATAGAGTATATCTATATTACTGAGTAATCTGTCTGACAAACACTTTCTGTTGTAGAGATAGGCTGAGCGAGAGTTTTTTTTCTCGAGTTTCAGGGACAGAATTTACTTATTTTCCACCATCTCCCTCGTGAAAAGCTAGCTCTTATATTATCTCTCACTGAGTCACCTCATGTTCTAGTCTATTCAGAAGGGACGAAATTTTGTCTTAATTCCCCTATCATAAATCTACGACACCTGTATTGACTAAATAGCCAAGATATTGTACACATACATTACTGTATTTCAGCTAATGTACTGTATCTGGCAAGGTAATACTGTCCATATTAAAATTTTGCTGGGGCAAATAACATCCCTCTACAATTAGTTTATTTAGGGTTTCGACAAAATCTTCTGCACTCGCAGACTGACCACTCACTTTCACATTCTGAAGCGAAAATAGTTGTTTGAAGTGCTTGAACCACCCAGAACTAACACTAAACTCGATATTGTAGTCTGGTCCTGCTTTTTCTTTAAGCATTTCAAACAAGCTTCGTGCCTTAGCAGTGATCGTCAACGTGATGAGAGAGATTCGCTTCTGTGTTTGGTCCTCAATCCAGGTCATTAGCAATTTTTACATATCTGATATAGGTCCCTCTCGCATTTTCGTAAGCTTTGTAGCTTTCAGTGGAGCCGATCCTTTAACAGCTTGGAGAATTTTTTCTTTGTTCATCGAGTGCGACATGCTCAAATCACGAGCTATAGCATTCACTGGTTTTCCACCTTCGTGATGTTTAATTACCTTTTGTTTCACTTCCAAATCTATACTTCTCCTTTGTCTCTTGCTGCTGCTATCACTAGAACTGGTTTTGCTGCGTTTGGGAGCCATGATGCACTTCACGGTAATGTATTTTAGAAAGTTCACATTAAAATAACGATAGTAAGTACAGTACAGTACATACATAGGCCAGTAACATAGGCGTTTATTATGACTATCAAGACATATGTACTGTATTATAGGTTATATATGTACTGTACCATTATTCGCCTGGCATCGCAATCGCTTTGTACTGTATACAAGAGACATGAGATACAAGTGTTGCGTGCGGGAAGCTTTTGCTTTTGCTACTTCCGGTTACGTCCGCTTCGTCCTGTTCTCCGATCGGATTTTCTGAACTCTATTATAACCTTATGGGACCACGGACGTTATGCGGCGCATGACTGTATATATATAGGAGTGAGGATATATATACACATAATAATAATAATAAATTCTTTAAGCGCCAAACACGGCGCATAAGGCAGAAACCAGTGCTCTCCAGGTTGTTCGTTGTGACGCCACTCCTCTTAGCTCTTGCACATTATTTAGGCCCGACGTTCTTCCTTCTCTTATTATTGTTCTTCTGAGTGTTTCTTTTGGTCTTCCTTTTTTCCTCTTACCCTCAGGAACCCAAGTGAGTGCCTGTAGTGGTATTCTGTTGTTTTGCATTCGTAGGACATGACCGATATATGACCATCGTCTTTTCCTTATATAGTTGGAGACATATTTCTGCCTAGAGTCTTCTCTTACATACATAAAGTGTTCAGTCATGTACTGGCAATTTCATCTGTACATAAATATAACATTTTTTAATCAGCTCAGTCATCAACAGACAATTTCATCTATGCATAAAGATATCAAGTTTTATAAGATCAGTCATCAACGGTTAATTCAATTTATACATAAAGATAAGACGTCACATCAACTCATTGATAATTTTATCTATATATTATATAAAGACATCTATTGCACTTAATAATAGCCCCTTCAGTCATAACTGACTATGGGAATGCGTCCCTGAGGTGGCAGCCCTCAGCTGCTTATTTTCCTGGTGCTCCTTTTCGACGTTTTCTCCTATCTTCTGCTTGTTGTGTGAGCTTCTTTTCGCCCAAACTGAGGTGGCGCCGCAGATAGCATCGCCACTTGGTGCGATCGGCAGCTTCATCCTCCCACGTTGCTGGATTTATGTCCAGTGCCCTCGTGTCTCTCTTGCACACATCTTTGAATCTCAGCTGCTGTCGCCCAACTGTTCTTTTGCCATATGCCAGTTGTCCGTAGAAGATATCTTTCGGGATGTGACCATCTTCCATGCGGCGGACATGGCCAAGCCAGCGTAGTCTGCGCTGTCTAAGCAGTGTATACATGCTTTGAAGGCCAGCACTTGACAACACCTCGACATTTGTCACTTTATCTTTCCACGAAATGCTGATTATGTGGCGTAACGTATATGGAAGATATTGAGCCTTCTTTCTTGCTTAGCAAAGGTTGTCCATGTCTCGCTACTATATAGAAGTGTGCTAGTGACGCAGGCCATATATACCTCAGCTTTGGTCTTCATTGTGAGTTTGGAGTTTCGCCAAACATGCGATGTGAGGCAGGCAAAGGTAGCTGCAGCTTTGATAATGCGGCTGTCAATTTTGCACTTAAACTCGACTTCTATTAAACATTTTCAATTACAGCGACAGCGTCCTTTTCGAGTACGATAAATTTGACCAAGCAGCCAGAGCCGACACGGCCAAGGACGGAGTAATAACAGATCCGGAGTTCATGAACTCTCTTTACAAGCTTGCAGACGTCAGTGGAAACAATGGTATATCTTAAAGTGTTACCTGTCTTTTTTTTCTGTCTATACATCTCGTTTGTCAATCTGCTTGTACGTCTGTGTCTGTAAGTCCATTTGAATATCCATCTGTCTGTATACACCGGAAGAAAACTAATGAAAAAGTCCTAGAAAAACTAGAAATGAAAAGATCAAAGTTGGATATAATATTTTGGTCACATTATTAAAAAAAAAAATATATATATAAATATTTAAAACACAGGCTTTTAATGCACTAAAAAGCCACAAATAATTGTTCAAGGAATTTATAGCTTGCAGTAAAAAAATGTAACATCAAATTGACAAAAAAAGCGTGGCTACATTTCTCTCAAAAGAGACAATCTTGTTGGAAAGAATACACCTAGATTATTTGCAGTTATCGCCCATTTCACTGATGATACAATACAAACAAACAAAAATTAATTTTAATTGTATTCATTTTATTATTTTTACGATTGATTATTGTATTGTCATGGAGGAATACACAACTATGCCAAGTTTCAGAGCTATTGCTAATCTGGAAGTGATTGCAAGATTTGAAGGTGACAAGAGAGTGACATACGTTGCAAGTTAAAAAAAAGCCTGTAAAAAGACCAACCCACTTTGCTGAAAACCATCAGGGAATGAAAGTTTAAGTCAAACGTGCAAGACGAAGACAGCGCTATAAGGGAAGATAAATATCAAAAGGTGGACAGGAAGGAGCCTATCTGTTTACTCATCTGACTGTACGATTATCTGTCCTTTTGTGTATGTATTTGTCTGTGCACCAGACTAATCACAAGTCTGTCCATTAATTTGTCTGTCAGCATGTCTAACGTTATTATCAGCAAGATGATAAATGTACTGATGTCTAATTATTTTATTTCTGCACCAACTGGAAAATATTCATTCGGTGTTATCTGGTAACATGTACCGAAATGAGCATCATACAGTGGCGTAATTTTAGTTCCCTGGCGACCGGGCACGGATAAGTGAAAGATATTAAAGAATATTAACGATCGCCTGGTAGAGAGTGTCGTGTATGATTTATCATATAGGTAATAGATGTTTATTGTCCTGTCTGAGCAGAGGTGATAGTGATGACAATGTGAAAGTAAGGGGTAAGATATCGTTTTTTTTTTCCACGAGGGTGATAGTGTAAGAGAAAGGACAGTCTCTGGATAGAATAATTTATCTAATCCAGCCTATCTGGACGACGATATTTAAATCAGACGCACTTTCTCTCCTTGTACTAAAATACAAGTTACACTGCACTCACATGCACACAATTCTATGACAAATACGCACGAACGTGAAAACAAACTATGTATAACATATAATGGATTAGGGATGACCGACACAATAACTAAAAGTTTAATCAAGTTTATTATAAATAGAAAATCACAACATAAATCAAATGCATCAAGAGATCATGGTTTACAGACAAAATGAAAATTAATCAAATAGGTTCTCCCCTCTGGTAAAGGAAAAGAAAGGACGATCCCAACAGAGGTTAATTAACCCAAAAGATCAAAGGTTAATAATAAGTTATGAAATAGTCAGTATGGGAAAAGAATAGGTTCCTAATTTAAACTATCCCGGGACTAATCAGATTATTGAGATTTTTAAAAAAAGAAAGAAGAAACCATATAAGTATATAATGTTAACAAAAGACATAAGTTTCTTTCTCTGTTCATTCAATACACATACACGCAGTGGCCACTTTCAGATACACTTACCCAGTAGTTGTCACAGGTATTCCTAGGAAATACACTAATAAGTAATATATATTTAGTGTCAAATTTAAGTTTGCCAAATCCAGCCCCAGACTCTCCGTAGGTGCTGACTGCAAATTTTACAGGAGTCGCTAGAGTCGGTGTTAAATTTGTACTGGATACAATAAGTTATCTATGCCTTCAGTTGGTTGGAGTAAGGTTCATGCGTGGTGATCGCCGATGTAGAATAAATAGAACATATACAGTTCCTAGATTGTTTAGCCTCAGGTGTCTGAAACGCTAGGTTTAAGTTACACAAATGTTGCTGACAATATCTTGCCACAGTTGGCTGATGATATATATATATATATATATATATATATATATAAGCAAATCTGGTAATAGTACTGGCCCAGTTAATATTATAATTCAATGGTTCTATTCTGGTTTCTCTCATGAAAATGAGGAAAATTGGACCGCACAGGTCACAGCAAGAAGCTCATCAAAATTAAATATTCTTGGATGCTTATAATATTATAAGTTCGTATGATCATAAGTTCATATGGCCATCAGAAAATAAGCCGCTAGTACTCAGGTTTTGACCAGCCTATATAAAAGAGAATATAAACATTTAACCAAATTATCAATATCTTATCTAACACGTGTTAAAATAGGACCTCTTCACCACTGTTATAAATTAGATTTAAAACACACGTGTCTAGCTTATCCTATCATTCTGTTAACGCGTGATATGAACACTAGTCATTAAAAAAAATTACATAAAATGGATAGAAGTAAATAATATATGCCGTCAGTAGACAGTTGTTTAATGTATGTACTAGTCAATTTACAGCCGATAGGATAGTCTGGCGCTCTCTCTTCCAAACCTCTACACCTCACGGTAGAAGGGGAACGACTAAGTAAGTAAGTAAGTACTAGTCAATTTAAAACATCTCTTACTGGAAAAATAGCGAGTAATTAAATTTACTTTACGGCTGGAAAGTTAGCTATAAGTTATTTAATTAGCACAGAAAATCTCAGTGAAATATATATTGAAAACTTTAAACACACTAAATCACTTCAAGGCTAGTATATAAATTACCACAATCAGAAAACTGAAACACTCCGCGAAAATCTAATAATTTTCACTCTGTACGAGAAATCTTAAGATAACGAGCTAGTGAATTCAGATATATTTCCGGCAACTGATCATGGCTATCGGAGAGACATGGTATATATTGATATGTTCCGTACTATAGTTCTTTAATGTGAAAGTCACACTTACTGCCAGACCCGAGCCAATTTGCCGTTTGGTTCTTGAATCAGAGGTAATTTTACCACCTCTTGACTTTCATCATCTCCGCCTTGCCGAATATCAGCTACGCAATTTTCACCTGAAAGTTTTACAATCCAATGTCCGTCTCACTAAATATCGTGTGTTCCCCTGATCAAAGAATCTATTACGCCATAATCCGCGCTTCGCTCTCTGTTTCACATAGGGTTTAATTGCCAGATGGCCCACGTGTTAATTACACTGGTGAATCCTTCGTTCATGTAGTAAAAAATATATAAACTAGATGGGGGGGGGGCAAAAGTGGATGATTACTGCTGCACTATTCTCATCTGTGACAGAGAGAAACACTGCAATGGATGAATCAGCAAAGCTAAGACTGCTGGAGTTTGGCATCAAACGTAAGACTAGCAGGGATGATCGTATAAGAGGAATCATCCGTTGGGTATACAACCAGCACGCTACAGGAACAGTTAGCATTCACGTCCTTCAATTATTGCTGAGGAAGGCTGAGCACGTATGGGTTTGCTCGAAGTGCAATAATGCCGACTCTGATCAACAAAAACAACAATGTATTTAGCTTAGTTCTCACTGTTTTTTCTCTACTGTTTGTGTTCGTCTGTCCCTGATGAAGACTTTGTGGTCGTAATGCCAAATATTTATTTGTCCTGTGTGCTAGGAAAACATACATTGTCTGTTTACGGTAACCCCTATCGTTTTACAATCCGTCAGATAATAAAGTATCGAGGGATGAATTCATCGATTACTACGCACAGCAGTTCAACATCAGCTCGGAACTCGGAACTGTAATGTTCGACATCCTCAATGATCCTCAAAGCAAAGACGACATCATCACTTCTGCTGATGTATCTCTAAGTTCCTTCTCCGGGAGGAGTAAGTACATATACATATTAGTTTAGGTGTGAAAACTTGAAATAAATGCAGTGATGTTGTGGCAGACGTGAAGCAGACGTCCGAAAAGAGATGGCGGCAAAATGCATTCAGCAACATGAGACGAGTATTAACATCCAGACAAATAACAGCCTAAAAAACAAATCTGAGGGGCTTGAAATTTAAATATAGAAAAATAGGGAAATTTACTTAAAATAAAAAATGAAACAGAAGTAACAAAATAAATTATGAAAGAGAAAGGCCAATATTTTGGATACTTATGGACTCTACGACAGGGTTGTGTATGTCCTGAAAGAAGACAGAGTGCAATGGAAACCTTATTCATGTCGCTGTAAGTACCCGGCGTTGCTGAAACATATAATAGAAGGAGAAATATTGAAGCTATAACATTAACCTCATGCCCAACGGCCAATATACGGTCCATCATATAAATCTTAGTGGTCATTTTATAATAAAACACCTACTGAGTCAAAAAGTGTAATTTTCTTAGAAAATGAACGGCTTTCAGGTTTATATAAAAAAAGCTGCATTTTAAAATACGTATTCAGTCTTAGAAACCTGAGTCAAGTATAACATTTAGTGTTCAATTGAAGACGCTCGTCTGCCTTAAAGAGTCTAAATGCTTTCTTCAAACTTACTCCAGCTACTGACGTCTGAGAACATCCGACATTGACATCAATTCTGGCACTCTTGTGTAAAAGGTAAGAATCACCAAGAGCTAACACTCAGTGCTGGTGGACTAAGGACAAGACAAGACAAAACAAGTAAAAGGGAAAGGTAGTCTCATAGCAGTCACTCTGTAGGGGAATGAAGTGTTAGAGACTTCACTATACTAGGTCTAGCATCAAGATGTGGGGTGACAGCTCCCTTCCTCGCTGCAGCAGTTGGGTCGATATTGTGAATGGTACTGTGACAGGGGCTAGGGTATTTGAGCAAAACTGTTGTTGTGGCTACCTCCCACCCCACACGCATGCACTAAGAAAATTTAGTTTATGATATTTTGACAGGGTTGTAATTATTTATGGCTTACAACCCTTCAGCCGCAGAATTATCAAAACAGGCACAATAACACTAACGTGGAACAAAATGTATTACTACCGAACACCCAGACGGTGTTCGTGGACTTTATGTCCAAAGTATACTTTCGAAGTGCAACTGGAGACTTCAAGATTCAACTTGCTCTCTCTGCGTCTCCGATGGGAATCAACAAATAATCTTTCTTACGACGTCTAGGAGCGGTTTACATTCGGGCGGGTTTGGCGTCTCTCTACGTGGATTGGCTCCTAACCTGTCTGTAGACAAGGCAAGTGTTCTATTTTTAGATGTGAGTAACGCTCTAATTTTAACCCAAGGTGTGGAGAATGGCGGTGAGGTTACAGCACCAAAAACACCCAAAAAATGCAATCGTTTCGGACGTTTTGTTTCCATCATCATTTCTCATTTCACTCTTTACGGAGCATGGAGAAGTTAGGAATTTAAAAAAAAAAACAGAAGCTTCGCCGAGATAACATGGTTTTGTTTTTTTTGTTTTTTTGTTAACGGAAATAAGTGCAGAAATTGGTTTGTTTGTTTGTTTGTTTGTTTGTTTGTTTGTTTTAATAATAACAATAATTTGTTGATGGAACACAGTACATGTAACTTTTTTTATCATCTTCCTTACCCTTCAGCTCCCCAAGAAATATAGGCCTTCAACAAACTTATGCCAAGCCCTTCTGTCACGTGTCAACAGTTTTAAGTCTTGTCATGTCACCATTTTCAATTCCGTCTCTCGTTTTCTTCTCCGTGTGTTTGTCGGTCTTCCTTCATCTCTCTTACCTCGATGATTCCAGAACAAGGACTGTCTTTTCACACTGGCAATTGTCTGGTTCTTGTCATCTCTTGTTCCACTGGCAATTGTCTGGTTCTTGTCATCAGGTCTTCATTGATGACCTTGTCGTACTCTGTCAATCCTTCTATTCTACGCAAGCACCTATTTATGAAAGTTTGTAACTTCTTGATTGTTGTTTCTTGTTGTTGTCATCCATGTTTCAAAGACATACAAAGGGCGCCTTTAGTGGGTTTGAAACTGTAAAATTAACCATATAAGTATAATGAACAGTTTGAGTTACGCCTGACATTCTGCGTCACAAATAGACAACATTCTATCTCACTGACTCAATAATTCACAGATTATGCCACTGTTGCTGAATTTCGAGACGGGCTAGAGAAAGTAAGTACCAAACTATTGTGTATATCAAATTAGTTATGCAGTATTCTGTTTTAGAGGTATCGCAAACACAATAAAACTTTATTGCATGTTGTAAAACGTATGTGTTCATTAGTCCCCAAGTCTCAAATTTGATTAGCATGCCGATATATCTCCAGCATTATCTGTAAATTGTTTTCTTGTTGGAAAAATCTCATATTTTTTTCTGCTCAGAAACTTTAAAGAGCGGGCAAAAATTGTTGCTGGCCCGCACAAAAACATTGATTGCAGGTACGGTCGTTTCTCCTATAACGCGGTACGTGTGATCCTAAGAATCACTGCGTTATGCAATTTTGCGCAATAATAATAAAGCTTGTGACAAAAATGGAATATGGGGTAGAGCATTCAAACACTGTACAGTCTCGTAAGTAATATACTAAAAAACTAACAAACGCAATAAAAATGCGGTGTTTGAAGCCACTAAAACAGCCCCTGCTAGCCAATTGCGTAAAGGGGGGAGTGGGGGGTCAAGTCGTTTCTCTGCAAACCTTTGTATCCTATTAGCACACCTCAGATCGTGTTTTTCTCAGCCGATTCTATCATTTTCGTTTTCAAATTAAAACGCTCCTTTTCTTTATCTAAATGATGACAACTAATGTTCCAAGAGCAGTTTTCCCTACTCAGTCTGCAGCAGTAGCCAGTCGAACAATATGTTGTGAACTATGTGTATTATTATTTAAAATATTGTCTGTGTCGTGTTGCGGAATCATAGTTCCGTAGTTTGGTATGTGTAAGAACTTTTACTTCGATGTCTACAAACTGCTGGAAAATACTAAATTCCAGGACCGAACTAGAAATAAACACGACGACAAGATATCTCAGTTATTTAACACTTAAAGGATGTGCGGTCAAACCGTTTTCCGAATAGTTTTTTCAATATTAATTTTTATAGTTTGAGCGTATTCTATAAATGTAATCATTATTTTTAAGAGCTAAATCAAGTTTCATAGACATACTACAGATGAAATGTCAACACGATTCAGTAGACACAAAATTTGGATTCCTTCTCAATACAGTACTTACAATCTTTTCAAGACAGATAATACTGATTTGGCAAGCTTTTATGAAAACAGACATTGATGGCAAGGAGATTTGCGATTGGAGAATGCTGATTTGGCAAGCTTTTATGACACAGACATTGATGGCAAGGAGATTTGCGATTGGAGAATGCTGATTTGGCAAGCTTTTATGACACAGACATTGATGGCAAGGAGATTTGCGATTGGAGAATGCTGATTTGGCAAGCTTTTATGTCACAGACATTGATGGCAAGGAGATTTGCGATTGGAGAATGCTGATGAAATCGTGAACTGATTCTGTTCCAACAACTGTTTTGCAATTACTTTCATTGGTAGTGTCTTATATAAGTATATGAGGAGAACTGCCGTAAGACGGGGTAAAACAGTTGGAAAAAAAAAACACCCACACAAATAGTAATACGTCTTACAAGGAGGACAAGAAAAACCTACGTTGCGGCCACAAGGCCTTCGTCAGGGACAGACAAACAAGAGACAGGAGGGAAAGAAAATGAGAATTAAGTAGAGAACATGAAACTATAAAAATAAGAGAAAAAAACTCCCTTAATATTAAGTCCAGTCACATGTGAAGCAAAGCAAGATGGCAGTCTTACGGAAATGATGTATTTCCAAACTTATGCACAGCACTGCAAATTCTACTAACAATTTCTACTTCAGTAGCCAGTTGTGAGTGTTCGTTTAGTAAACTAAAATATACATCAGGCCACAGTCTTTTATGATTGGATATGCACCCTAATATAACCGACGGGCCTTGTGCCTAGGTCGAACAGGACGCGTCTCTCCAAAACGAGACATATCGTTTTCTATTTTTGAAAGTAAACTAAATATAATTCTTTCGTATTTACGAGCGTCTGCGGGAAAGGAACATCTGAGTAATCTGTCGCTTCTTAGTATTGAAAGAGAAACTCTTCAGAACATTAATTTGATCACACAACTGATCAATTTGCCGGGATGAAGGTGCAAAAGATAAACTGTAGTAGAAAAATAGATTTCTGCAATGAACTGTTTTTACTATTTATAAAAAGCTCATTAAAAAGAGCGGTTTATTACCTTTCTTTTTTACTTAACTTAGTCCTTTCTCTTCTACCCTGGGTGCAGAGGTTTGCCAGAGACAGCACCATACTATCTATCGGCTTTCTTCCTCCTGGCCTGATTCTAATCTAGTCCTCGATCTTTCAAAGAGTGCCTAATGTTGTCCTCCCAGCGAACTCTGGGTCGTCCTGGAGGTCTGGATCACTGCCTCTTTGTTTCCAATATTTCTTTTCCTTTACGTTTAATTAATTCTTAAATTTCATTTTTTTCCCCCAATAATTCAAACTGTTGTTCTTAATATAATTCTAAAATTGACGACAGTGCTTGATACAGTTCTTTATACTTTCTTTTGATTTGTCTGTCGTGGAATATTCTAATCCACATATATAAATTATCAAGTAAATATAAAGCCTAATAAATACATATAATAAATAAAGGAAGAAGAATGGTAAAGAACAGTGCTGTCACAATGACAGTACTCGAAATCCCCTTGTTTTCTACTGCGTATGCAAATTGTAACGTTTCACGTTGATATTAAAGGCCTTCTGCAACATACACGCGTTTCCCAAACACACAATAAAATGTGCTGCCTTTCTAAGAAAAACCTTGAAATATGCAAGTTGACCTAAATTTTAAATTCCATTCATGTCTTTTTCTACACTATGTTACCAAAAACAAAAGACAGATGGACTAAAGGATAGCGAGAAGGGAGAGGCAGAAAGCCGAACACTAAACACGCGTCGCGCGATACACAAATGCTGCCATCACGCGTGTAAGACTACATGCACTAACTTTATTTCAATCGACAGTGATAAATTCACTACCCTTCCCAGAGTTAGGTTTTAAAATCACAAAAAACGCTTATTAGGAAAGATAACAATAGATGGGTTTACGTTTGAAAACATTACAGTACCCAGACAGCACATCTTCGAAACAGGAGGTAGAAGGAATTGCATATTTTGAACGCAGCATATTAGTTCTATTAAATATATATATTTGGGTTCCTTAGGGTTTGCTGACAAAGAATATGTACAACGTTATGCAAATAGTCTAGGAATTAACAAGTTATAGCCAAAATAAAATGATGGTGCTGTCAGACAACACCCAAAATCAGAATCGCTCAGTGGTAGATTTTTTTACACCACCATTGTACGGGAAATGGGCCACAAGTTACATTTGAACTGATTGGCTGGAATGATATGTAAGGCTACACACGATTAGTCGGACTATAAATACTATTTTTGGTTGTTAGGGAGACGTAGGAAGTTAAAATTTTTTCAAATACTTGTCGAAACGTGGCTCCATTGGCTAGACTCGCTGATATACTCACTTAGGAGCGTTAGTTCGAGACCACTAGTCAAATAAGCTTGATAAAGCAACAGTGCGTTGAAGCCAGCTCATATTTTTGCTAAATAAAAGCCTGGAACATAAGCAGAGGGGAATTTGTGCCAGTAGTTGTGCCAGAATTCATTGCTAATCAACGTATCTGTGTTTGTTTCCATGAATTGTGGTAAGCTTGAAACATTCAGTATCTTTTAATGAAAATTGAATGTGAATTGTTAATTTATGCCTGTATATATGTGTAGTTCAGTAGCAAACCTGATGTAAAGCCTATAATGCTCCAGCCTGAACAGAAGGTGTCGGAGGAAAGTAAAACTGCATGGAATGGCCAAACAGTACACTGACACCTAGATTATTGATTAGACAGAAATAATGCTGGAAGTGCAGAGGCGTAGTAACCATTAAGGAGGTAAATACTGGTATAAAGTATTTCAGATGAAGCTGACAGTTGGCCTAACGCTCTGAACTCAATGTTTGTGATGTATTGTGCTCAGTGTAAAAAGAGAGTATAAATTAGTTATGAAGTAGAAGGTACATCCTTCTTGTTTTCAGGGACCGTGGTCTTGATGGTATTGAGCAGCACCTGGTCAGAGCTTTGCTGAATCCAGAGTCGGACAGCATACTCCTTGGTCCAGTTAGCTATCAGTGAGGTGTCTCCAGAGCCGAGGGGAGAATCGAGCAGAGGAGTCTGTTCCTGCCGCCATCACGCCAGATAAGCTGATGTGGCCAGCTGAGCTCAAAATTATGTACCCCCAGCTTAAAATGACCTTGTAAAAATAAAATTAAGAGGGGAATTAAATTGTGTTAATATCAGGAACTGAGAACATCTCCAATAATAGTTCCCATAAAGACAAACTATTGAAGTCATGATGACAAATACCAACAGAGCTTGAACAAAACAAAACCAGTATTACCTCATATTACTACTACACAACTGACACACATAGGATACTTTTAATAATATATGTCATTACCATATTCATATTGATAAATTCTGTACATATAACTTGTAAGTAAAATTGATTGTGATTCCTGGTTCCCTTTGTTTTTGAATCAGGACACATATTCATTCATAACAGCAATGAATACATATTGTTATTTGAAAAGTTATCAGTGACTCCTTTAAGATATCCTTTAGAGTGTTATATGTATGTGAGTGTCATAGTGTTGTCAAGTGTGGTGGAATAAATTAAATTGTTTATCTGTCTGTTGTTGTTATGACTTACACTTCATCATACACATACCCTAGACATATAACGTAGTCATCACACTATTCCAGAATAATTCTGACTGAGATATATATATATGTGGCAGCAAGTAAGGTTATCTATAATACACTACTCTCATTAGATATAGATACCTTCACAGCTGATCTCAGTCAGTACACTAAGTCCCCCTATAAATATTTATAACATCCCACTTCACCACATATATTGGGGTCTCGCTCTTGGGATTTTGAATCTTTCCCTATTAAAAATATTGGGGGTAATTTACTTCAGGGAATATAAGAATTAAAAGGTATCCTTGGGTGGAATTAAATAAGGTTGAGCTCACGGTGCCTGTGTTGTCCATTAGATATATAGTTAGAAATTGAATTGTTGGTTAGACATTGTATAAACTTACCTGATAGACAATGGCGGACCTGGCCAAGTTTCGATCTGCTGCTGTTCAGACTGCAAAAGAGTTAGGATTAGATGGGCAAGTTATGGTTGCCTATGTCACTACGGAATGTGACAAATTTATTGAACGCGAAGAAAGAAGGTTTGAAGCCGAAAGAAAGTTAGAGGCTGAAAGGGAAATTAAGAAGTTACAATTTGAGGCTGAGGCTGAGACTAAGAGGTTGCAGATTGAGGCTGAGGCTAAGAAATTGGAAGCAGAAGAAAGAAGATTGACTGCCGAAAGGGAAGACAAGAGATTAGCTGCAGAAAGGGAAGAGAAGAAATTAGCTGCAGAAAGGGAAGAGAAGAAATTAGCTGCAGAAAGGGAAGAGAAGAAATTAGCTGCAGAAAGGGAAGAGAAGAAATTAGCTGCAGAAAGGGGAGCAGAAGATAAGAGATTACAAAGGGAACATGAGTTACGACTCAGGGAATTTGAGTTTCAAGGCCATGCTCCTGAAAATGGTGCCAGTCCCTTTGCCTCTGATGCCACTGCTAGCCAAGGAGCCTCAACCTCAGCTATGAATTTTCATTTAGATCATTTTGTTGAGAAAGACGATGATATAGAGAGCTACCTAAATAGGTATGAACTATTAGCTACCACGTATGGGTTAGAGAGAGAAAGGTGGAGCTTAAAGTTATCTCAGGGACTTCGTGGGGCAGCTTATGAAGTTTTTGCAAAAATGAGTAGAGGTGATCAGGAAAATTATGACATGCTAAAGCAGGCTCTTTTGTTAAGATATGAAAAGAATGCAGAATTCTATAGGAAAAAATTTAGGAATGCTAAACTACTGTCAGGTGAAACCTATCACCAGTTCTCTGCACGAATAGAGACATACTTGGAGAAATGGACTTCTCTGGGGAAAACCCAAGATCTTAAGGAAATGGTCCTTATAGAGCAATTAAGAGAGTCCATGGCTCCAGACCTGAGAAAGTTTCTCATGGAACAAGGTGCAGAGAGGCTGGGTGAGTTGCTAAATGTTGCTGAAAGGTATCAAGCAGCTCAAGCAGAGGTAACAGGTAATAAAAAGAAACAGGTGGACAACTTTAGGGCACCACAGAACTTTAATAAATTTGATCCTAAGGATCAAAATAAAGGTAAGCACCAATTTGATAGGCCACGGTATGAAAATAAAAAATAAATTCCCACAATTCGATGAAAGGAAATATGATGAAAGAAAATCTTTCAACCAAGGAAAAAGGTGGTGTAAAAATTGTCAGATGGACAATCATGACACTGACCGTTGTAGAAGGAAACCTGTGTATATGGCAACCCTTCAGGTCAGGTCGACCTCAAGACAGGAGGAGGATATTATGTTAGATACCACTCCAGAAGAGATGAGGAAGGCACAGGCTGGGGATAAAACACTCAAGCCTTGTTTCAGAAAATTGTCAACTTGTCATACAACTCCAGGCAAGGGAGATTTTTACATGAAAAACAAGTTGATGTATAGGAAGACTGGAGCTAGATCCAAAGGTCAAGGACAGCTGGTACTTCCTAAAAGATATAGGGCAGACTTAATAAGGAGCCTACATGTGAAACCAGATGGGGACCATGAGAAGATAGGTACCATCATTCAAAAGGTGGCTCACAATTATTATTGGCCCAAAGCAAGATGGGACATTGAGAATTTTGTAGAAAGGTGTAGCATAGCACATGAGGGAACACCCACAAGTGGGAATATGGATCAGGACCTGGACACGCCACGGGGCAAAATTAGGCCTGAAAATAAAAAGAAAAATAGATTTGATAAAGTGGACCAAATGGAATGGGAAGCCCCTTTTCACGGACAAGCTTCACTTAACTGTTTTACAATGGCCACTATGCGGAGAGTGCAAAAGGATGTCTTACCCCAGGATAAGCCGACAATCCCTCAATCGGACTTAAACAAACTGGAGGAAGAAGATGTAGAGAGGAAATCTCTCATCAAGAATTTTAAGTGGGGAGAAAGCCCCAAAAGAAAAATTGGTAGCGGTCGTTTTGTGAATGATAATTCTGGGAGGAAAAATCATCACTATAAAGCTTCGAGTGGAAGAGACCATACCGGTGCATGGACAAATAGGTCCACACAATTAAAGGTCCATATGTAGCTTTGCTAAGAACGTGGACTGATGAAAAGGCAGAGGAAAACATTACATCTTCATACCAATATGTGAATGAGCTGACCACTCGTTTAAAAACTGGTTGGAAACTTGCCAATGAAAATTTGAAACAAGCCAGGAAGAAACATGCTGCCTATTATAACAGGAAAGCGAAAGACAGAAATTTGGCTGTGGGAGAGAAAGTACTGCTTCTTTTGCCCGGGAGTCAGAATAAGTTACAAATTGGATGGCAGGGTCCATATACAGTTTTAGAGAAGGTATCTAGAACAAATTATAAGATAGATAAGAAGGGGAAAGAAAAAATCTATCATGTGAATCTCCTGAAGAAATATTTGGAAAGAGAACATCAGGAAGAGACACACTTGTTGACCTTGTCCATCGCCATGGAGATGAAAAAGGAACCACTTTCATCATTTGAGTATCCATTACACCCCTGTGAGACAGCAGCACAGGTGAAAATCAGTACACATTTAACGAAAACTCAGAAAGAGAGAGTGCAACAGGTTCTAAATAATCATGCAGAGGTGTTAACAGACCGACCAGGGCATACAAACCTATTGGAATATGATATGAAACTGATAGACCCCACACCTGTCTGTATGAAACCATATTCGATTCCGTTTGCTAAGGAAAAAGCTTTGAAGGAAGAGATAGACTATCTATTGAAGGAAGGAATTATTTCACACAGTGAATCTTCGTATAGTTCCGGTGTTGTACTCTTAAGGAAGCCCTCTGGAGAACATAGACTCTGTATAGATTACAGGAGACTGAATGCTATTACAGAAGGACAGGTGGATCCATTGCCGGATACAAATCAGCTGTTTGCCAGACTAAATAAAGCTAAATATTTCTCAAAAGTGGATTTGAGTAAAGGATACTATCAGATTCCAGTAAAGCCTGAGGTTAGACCATACCTACCTTTTAGTACCTCAGAAGGACACTATGAGTTTAATAGATTGCCATTTGGATTGAAGAATGCGCCTAGTGTCTTCTCTAGAATGATGAGAAAGTTATTGGACCCTCTGAATAATCCATGTATAACAAATTTCATGGATGATATCCTGATAGCAACAGAAACATTTGAGGAACACATTGACTCTCTGAACATGCTGTTTAATCGACTTAGGGAGGCAAATTTAACAGCCCGACCAACCAAATGTTGCGTTGGATGTAAAGAATTGGAATTTTTGGGACACACAGTTTATCAGGGAAACATGACCCCTGACCCAAAGAACTTAGAGAAACTAAAGAAAGCCCCGAGACCACAAACCAAGAAGGACGTGAGATCTTTTGTCTCATTATGTGGTTTCTACCAGAAGTATATCAAAACTTTAATTCCATATGTGCACCGTTAACTGATTTGACACGTAAAGGACATCCAGATCGCATTACATGGACACCACAATGTGAAATGACTTACCAAGAATTGAAGGAAAAGCTCACAAGTAAACCCATTTTGAAATTACCTGACTTAAGTCAAGAATTCATAGTAAGGACGGATGCAAGTAATATTGGGTTAGGTGCAACTCTACTACAGAAATCAGATGCATTGGATGGGGAATTAAGCCCAGTGGCATATGCTAGCAGAAAATTGAATAAAGCTGAAATCAATTACTCAACTAGCGAAAAAGAATGTCTTGCAGTAATATGGGCAATAAAGAAATTCAATATTTATCTGTATGGGAAGGCCTTTAAGTTGCAAACAGACCACAAACCTTTATCGTTTCTAGCACAGGCTAGGCATGAGAACTCCAGGTTACTCCGATGGTCTTTACTTTTGGCTCCATATAATTTTAGCATTGAGTATACATCTGGAAAAACAAATTTGGGAGCGGATTTTTTAAGCCGCCATCCGTGTGATGAGAATCACCGTAAACCCCAGAACTAATAATAAATTTCTCTATGTGTATATAGAATAAAGGACTGACATATAATGTCTGTTTTAAGAGGGGAGATGTCGTGGAATATTCTAATCCACATATATAAATTATCAAGTAAATATAAAGCCTAATAAATACATATAATAAATAAAGGAAGAAGAATGGTAAAGAACAGTGCTGTCACAATGACAGTACTCGAAATCCCCTTGTTTTCTACTGCGTATGCAAATTGTAACGTTTCACGTTGATATTAAAGGCCTTCTGCAACATACACGCGTTTCCCAAACACACAAAAAAATGTGCTGCCTTTCTAAGAAAAACCTTGAAATATGCAAGTTGACCTAAATTTTAAATTCCATTCATGTCTTTTTCTACACTATGTTACCAAAAACAAAAGACAGATGGACTAAAGGATAGCGAGAAGGGAGAGGCAGAAAGCCGAACACTAAACACGCGTCGCGCGATACACAAATGCTGCCATCACGCGTGTAAGACTACATGCACTAACTTTATTTCAATCGACAGTGATAAATTCACTACCCTTCCCAGAGTTAGGTTTTAAAATCACAAAAAACGCTTATTAGGAAAGATAACAATAGATGGGTTTACGTTTGAAAACATTACAGTACCCAGACAGCACATCTTCGAAACAGGAGGTAGAAGGAATTGCATATTTTGAACGCAGCATATTAGTTCTATTAAATATATATATTTGGGTTCCTTAGGGTTTGCTGACAAAGAATATGTACAACGTTATGCAAATAGTCTAGGAATTAACAAGTTATAGCCAAAATAAAATGATGGTGCTGTCAGACAACACCCAAAATCAGAATCGCTCAGTGGTAGATTTTTTTACACCACCATTGTACGGGAAATGGGCCACAAGTTACATTTGAACTGATTGGCTGGAATGATATGTAAGGCTACACACGATTAGTCGGACTATAAATACTATCTTTGGTTGTTAGGGGACGTAGGAAGTTAAAATTTTTTCAAACACTTGTCGAAACGTGGCTCCATTGGCTAGACTCGCTGATATACTCACTTAGGAGCGTTAGTTCGAGACCACTAGTCAAATAAGCTTGATAAAGCAACAGTGCGTTGAAGCCAGCTCATATTTTTGCTAAATAAAAGCCTGGAACATAAGCAGATGGGAATTTGTGCCAGTAGTTGTGCCAGAATTCATTGCTAATCAACGTATCTGTGTTTGTTTCCATGAATTGTGGTAAGCTTGAAACATTCAGTATCTTTTAATGAAAATTGAATGTGAATTGTTAATTTATGCCTGTATATATGTGTAGTTCAGTAGCAAACCTGATGTAAAGCCTATAATGCTCCAGCCTGAACAGAAGGTGTCGGAGGAAAGTAAAACTGCATGGAATGGCCAAACAGTACACTGACACCTAGATTATTGATTAGACAGAAATAATGCTGGAAGTGCAGAGGCGTAGTAACCATTAAGGAGGTAAATACTGGTATAAAGTATTTCAGATGAAGCTGACAGTTGGCCTAACGCTCTGAACTCAATGTTTGTGATGTATTGTGCTCAGTGTAAAAAGAGAGTATAAATTAGTTATGAAGTAGAAGGTACATCCTTCTTGTTTTCAGGGACCGTGGTCTTGATGGTATTGAGCAGCACCTGGTCAGAGCTTTGCTGAATCCAGAGTCGGACAGCATACTCCTTGGTCCATTTAGCTATCAGTGAGGTGTCTCCAGAGCCGAGGGGAGAATCGAGCAGAGGAGTCTGTTCCTGCCGCCATCACGCCAGATAAGCTGATGTGGCCAGCTGAGCTCAAAATTATGTACCCCCAGCTTAAAATGACCTTGTAAAAATAAAATTAAGAGGGGAATTAAATTGTGTTAATATCAGGAACTGAGAACATCTCCAATAATAGTTCCCATAAAGACAAACTATTGAAGTCATGATGACAAATACCAACAGAGCTTGAACAAAACAAAACCAGTATTACCTCATATTACTACTACACAACTGACACACATAGGATACTTTTAATAATATATGTCATTACCATATTCATATTGATAAATTCTGTACATATAACTTGTAAGTAAAATTGATTGTGATTCCTGGTTCCCTTTGTTTTTGAATCAGGACACATATTCATTCATAACAGCAATGAATACATATTGTTATTTGAAAAGTTATCAGTGACTCCTTTAAGATATCCTTTAGAGTGTTATATGTATGTGAGTGTCATAGTGTTGTCAAGTGTGGTGGAATAAATTAAATTGTTTATCTGTCTGTTGTTGTTATGACTTACACTTCATCATACACATACCCTAGACATATAACGTAGTCATCACACTATTCCAGAATAATTCTGACTGAGATATATATATATGTGGCAGCAAGTAAGGTTATCTATAATACACTACTCTCATTAGATATAGATACCTTCACAGCTGATCTCAGTCAGTACACTAAGTCCCCCTATAAATATTTATAACATCCCACTTCACCACATATATTGGGGTCTCGCTCTTGGGATTTTGAATCTTTCCCTATTAAAAATATTGGGGGTAATTTACTTCAGGGAATATAAGAATTAAAAGGTATCCTTGGGTGGAATTAAATAAGGTTGAGCTCACGGTGCCTGTGTTGTCCATTAGATATATAGTTAGAAATTGAATTGTTGGTTAGACATTGTATAAACTTACCTGATAGACAATGGCGGACCTGGCCAAGTTTCGATCTGCTGCTGTTCAGACTGCAAAAGAGTTAGGATTAGATGGGCAAGTTATGGTTGCCTATGTCACTACGGAATGTGACAAATTTATTGAACGCGAAGAAAGAAGGTTTGAAGCCGAAAGAAAGTTAGAGGCTGAAAGGGAAATTAAGAAGTTACAATTTGAGGCTGAGGCTGAGACTAAGAGGTTGCAGATTGAGGCTGAGGCTAAGAAATTGGAAGCAGAAGAAAGAAGATTGACTGCCGAAAGGGAAGACAAGAGATTAGCTGCAGAAAGGGAAGAGAGAAATTAGCTGCAGAAAGGGAAGAGAAGAAATTAGCTGCAGAAAGGGAAGAGAAGAAATTAGCTGCAGAAAGGGAAGAGAAGAAATTAGCTGCAGAAAGGGAAGCAGAAGATAAGAGATTACAAAGGGAACATGAGTTACGACTCAGGGAATTTGAGTTTCAAGGCCATGCTCCTGAAAATGGTGCCAGTCCCTTTGCCTCTGATGCCACTGCTAGCCAAGGAGCCTCAACCTCAGCTATGAATTTTCATTTAGATCATTTTGTTGAGAAAGACGATGATATAGAGAGCTACCTAAATAGGTATGAACTATTAGCTACCACGTATGGGTTAGAGAGAGAAAGGTGGAGCTTAAAGTTATCTCAGGGACTTCGTGGGGCAGCTTATGAAGTTTTTGCAAAAATGAGTAGAGGTGATCAGGAAAATTATGACATGCTAAAGCAGGCTCTTTTGTTAAGATATGAAAAGAATGCAGAATTCTATAGGAAAAAATTTAGGAATGCTAAACTACTGTCAGGTGAAACCTATCACCAGTTCTCTGCACGAATAGAGACATACTTGGAGAAATGGACTTCTCTGGGGAAAAACCCAAGATCTTAAGGAAATGGTCCTTATAGAGCAATTAAGAGAGTCCATGGCTCCAGACCTGAGAAAGTTTCTCATGGAACAAGGTGCAGAGAGGCTGGGTGAGTTGCTAAATGTTGCTGAAAGGTATCAAGCAGCTCAAGCAGAGGTAACAGGTAATAAAAAGAAACAGGTGGACAACTTTAGGGCACCACAGAACTTTAATAAATTTGATCCTAAGGATCAAAATAAAGGTAAGCACCAATTTGATAGGCCACGGTATGAAAATAAAAATAAATTCCCACAATTCGATGAAAGGAAATATAATGAAAGAAAATCTTTCAACCAAGGAAAAAGGTGGTGTAAAAATTGTCAGATGGACAATCATGACACTGACCGTTGCAGAAGGAAACCTGTGTATATGGCAACCCTTCAGGTCAGGTCGACCTCAAGACAGGAGGAGGATATTATGTTAGATACCACTCCAGAAGAGATGAGGAAGGCACAGGCTGGGGATAAAACACTCAAGCCTTGTTTCAGAAAATTGTCAACTTGTCATACAACTCCAGGCAAGGGAGATTTTTACATGAAAAACAAGTTGATGTATAGGAAGACTGGAGCTAGATCCAAAGGTCAAGGACAGCTGGTACTTCCTAAAAGATATAGGGCAGACTTAATAAGGAGCCTACATGTGAAACCAGATGGGGACCATGAGAAGATAGGTACCATCATTCAAAAGGTGGCTCACAATTATTATTGGCCCAAAGCAAGATGGGACATTGAGAATTTTGTAGAAAGGTGTAGCATAGCACATGAGGGAACACCCACAAGTGGGAACATGGATCAGGACCTGGACACGCCACGGGGCAAAATTAGGCCTGATAATAAAAAGAGAAATAGATTTGATAAAGTGGACCAAATGGAATGGGAAGCCCCTTTTCACGGACAAGCTTCACTTAACTGTTTTACAATGGCCACTATGCGGAGAGTGCAAAAGGATGTCTTACCCCAGGATAAGCCGAAAATCCCTCAATCGGACTTAAACAAACTGGAGGAAGAAGATGTAGAGAGGAAATCTCTCATCAAGAATTTTAAGTGGGGAGAAAGCCCCAAAAGAAAAATTGGTAGCGGTCGTTTTGTGAATGATAATTCTGGGAGGAAAAATCATCACTATAAAGCTTCGAGTGGAAGAGACCATACCGGTGCATGGACAAATAGGTCCACACAATTAAAGGTCCATATGAAGCTTTGTTAAGAACGTGGACTGATGAAAAGGCAGAGGAAAACATTACATCTTCATACCAATATGTGAATGAGCTGACCACTCGTTTAAAAAACTGGTTGGAAACTTGCCAATGAAAATTTGAAACAAGCCAGGAAGAAACATGCTGCCTATTATAACAGGAAGGCGAAAGACAGAAATTTGGCTGTGGGAGAGAAAGTACTGCTGCTTTTGCCCGGGAGTCAGAATAAGTTACAAATTGGATGGCAGGGTCCATATACAGTTTTAGAGAAGGTATCTAGAACAAATTATAAGATAGATAAGAAGGGGAAAGAAAAAATCTATCATGTGAATCTCCTGAAGAAATATTTGGAAAGAGAACATCAGGAAGAGACACACTTGTTGACCTTGTCCATCGCCATGGAGATGAAAAAGGAACCACTTTCATCATTTGAGTATCCATTACACCCCTGTGAGACAGCAGCACAGGTGAAAATCAGTACACATTTAACGAAAACTCAGAAAGAGAGAGTGCAACAGGTTCTAAATAATCATGCAGAGGTGTTAACAGACCGACCAGGGCATACAAACCTATTGGAATATGATATGAAACTGATAGACCCCACACCTGTCTGTATGAAACCATATTCGATTCCGTTTGCTAAGGAGAAAGCTTTGAAGGAAGAGATAGACTATCTATTGAAGGAAGGAATTATTTCACACAGTGAATCTTCGTATAGTTCCGGTGTTGTACTCTTAAGGAAGCCCTCTGGAGAACATAGACTCTGTATAGATTACAGGAGACTGAATGCTATTACAGAAGGACAGGTGGATCCATTGCCGGATACAAATCAGCTGTTTGCCAGACTAAATAAAGCTAAATATTTCTCAAAGTGGATCTGAGTAAAGGATACTATCAGATTCCAGTAAAGCCTGAGGTTAGACCATACCTAGCTTTTAGTACCTCAGAAGGACACTATGAGTTTAATAGATTGCCATTTGGATTGAAGAATGCGCCTAGTGTCTTCTCTAGAATGATGAGAAAATTATTGGACCCTCTGAATAATCCATGTATAACAAATTTCATGGATGATATCCTGATAGCAACAGAAACATTTGAGGAACACATTGACTCTCTGAACATGCTGTTTAATCGACTTAGGGAGGCAAATTTAACAGCCCGACCAACCAAATGTTGCGTTGGATGTAAAGAATTGGAATTTTTGGGACACACAGTTTATCAGGGAAACATGACCCCTGACCCAAAGAATTTAGAGAAACTACAGAAAGCCCCGAGACCACAAACCAAGAAGGACGTGAGATCCTTTGTCTCATTATGTGGTTTCTACCAGAAGTATATCAAAAACTTTAATTCCATATGTGCACCGTTAACTGATTTGACACGTAAAGGACATCCAGATCGCATTACATGGACACCACAATGTGAAATGACTTACCAAGAATTGAAGGAAAAGCTCACAAGTAAACCCATTTTGAAATTACCTGACTTAAGTCAAGAATTCATAGTAAGGACGGATGCAAGTAATATTGGGTTAGGTGCAACTCTACTACAGAAATCAGATGCATTGGATGGGGAATTAAGCCCAGTGGCATATGCTAGCAGAAAATTGAATAAAGCTGAAATCAATTACTCAACTAGCGAAAAAGAATGTCTTGCAGTAATATGGGCAATAAAGAAATTCAATATTTATCTGTATGGGAAGGCCTTTAAGTTGCAAACAGACCACAAACCTTTATCGTTTCTAGCACAGGCTAGGCATGAGAACTCCAGGTTACTCCGATGGTCTTTACTTTTGGCTCCATATAATTTTAGCATTGAGTATATATCTGGAAAAACAAATTTGGGAGCGGATTTTTTAAGCCGCCATCCGTGTGATGAGAATCACCGTAAACCCCAGAACTAATAATAAATTTCTCTATGTGTATATAGAATAAAGGACTGACATATAATGTCTGTTTTAAGAGGGGAGATGTCGTGGAATATTCTAATCCACATATATAAATTATCAAGTAAATATAAAGCCTAATAAATACATATAATAAATAAAGGAAGAAGAATGGTAAATAACAGTGCTGTCACAATGACAGTACTCGAAATCCCCTTGTTTTCTACTGCGTATGCAAATTGTAACGTTTCACGTTGATATTAAAGGCCTTCTGCAACATACACGCGTTTCCCAAACACACAATAAAATGTGCTGCCTTTCTAAGAAAAAACCTTGAAATATGCAAGTTGACCTAAATTTTAAATTCCATTCATGTCTTTTTCTACACTATGTTACCAAAAACAAAAGACAGATGGACTAAAGGATAGCGAGAAGGGAGAGGCAGAAAGCCGAACACTAAACACGCGTCGCGCGATACACAAATGCTGCCATCACACGTGTAAGACTACATGCAATAAATTCACTACCCTTCCCAGAGTTAGGTTTTAAAATCACAAAAAAACGCTTATTAGGAAAGATAACAATAGATGGGTTTACGTTTGAAAACATTACAGTACCCAGACAGCACATCTTCGAAACAGGAGGTAGAAGGAATTGCATATTTTGAACGCAGCATATTAGTTCTATTAAATATATATATTTGGGTTCCTTAGGGTTTGCTGACAAAGAATATGTACAACGTTATGCAAATAGTCTAGGAATTAACAAGTTATAGCCAAAATAAAATGATGGTGCTGTCAGACAACACCCAAAATCAGAATCGCTCAGTGGTAGATTTTTTTTACACCACCATTGTACGGGAAATGGGCCACAAGTTACATTTGAACTGATTGGCTGGAATGATATGTAAGGCTACACACGATTAGTCGGACTATAAATACTATCTTTGGTTGTTAGGGGAGACGTAGGAAGTTAAAATTTTTTCAAATACTTGTCGAAACGTGGCTCCATTGGCTAGACTCGCTGATATACTCACTTAGGAGCGTTAGTTCGAGACCACTAGTCAAATAAGCTTGATAAAGCAACAGTGCGTTGAAGCCAGCTCATATTTTTGCTAAATAAAAGCCTGGAACATAAGCAGATGGGAATTTGTGCCAGTAGTTGTGCCAGAATTCATTGCTAATCAACGTATCTGTGTTTGTTTCCATGAATTGTGGTAAGCTTGAAACATTCAGTATCTTTTAATGAAAATTGAATGTGAATTGTTAATTTATGCCTGTATATATGTGTAGTTCAGTAGCAAACCTGATGTAAAGCCTATAATGCTCCAGCCTGAACAGAAGGTGTCGGAGGAAAGTAAAACTGCATGGAATGGCCAAACAGTACACTGACACCTAGATTATTGATTAGACAGAAATAATGCTGGAAGTGCAGAGGCGTAGTAACCATTAAGGAGGTAAATACTGGTATAAAGTATTTCAGATGAAGCTGACAGTTGGCCTAACGCTCTGAACTCAATGTTTGTGATGTATTGTGCTCAGTGTAAAAAGAGAGTATAAATTAGTTATGAAGTAGAAGGTACATCCTTCTTGTTTTCAGGGACCGTGGTCTTGATGGTATTGAGCAGCACCTGGTCAGAGCTTTGCTGAATCCAGAGTCGGACAGCATACTCCTTGGTCCATTTAGCTATCAGTGAGGTGTCTCCAGAGCCGAGGGGAGAATCGAGCAGAGGAGTCTGTTCCTGCCGCCATCACGCCAGATAAGCTGATGTGCCAGCTGAGCTCAAAATTATGTACCCCCAGCTTAAAATGACCTTGTAAAAATAAAATTAAGAGGGGAATTAAATTGTGTTAATATCAGGAACTGAGAACATCTCCAATAATAGTTCCCATAAAGACAAACTATTGAAGTCATGATGACAAATACCAACAGAGCTTGAACAAAACAAAACCAGTATTACCTCATATTACTACTACACAACTGACACACATAGGATACTTTTAATAATATATGTCATTACCATATTCATATTGATAAATTCTGTACATATAACTTGTAAGTAAAATTGATTGTGATTCCTGGTTCCCTTTGTTTTTGAATCAGGACACATATTCATTCATAACAGCAATGAATACATATTGTTATTTGAAAAGTTATCAGTGACTCCTTTAAGATATCCTTTAGAGTGTTATATGTATGTGAGTGTCATAGTGTTGTCAAGTGTGGTGGAATAAATTAAATTGTTTATCTGTCTGTTGTTGTTATGACTTACACTTCATCATACACATACCCTAGACATATAACGTAGTCATCACACTATTCCAGAATAATTCTGACTGAGATATATATATATGTGGCAGCAAGTAAGGTTATCTATAATACACTACTCTCATTAGATATAGATACCTTCACAGCTGATCTCAGTCAGTACACTAAGTCCCCCTATAAATATTTATAACATCCCACTTCACCACATATATTGGGGTCTCGCTCTTGGGATTTTGAATCTTTCCCTATTAAAAATATTGGGGGTAATTTACTTCAGGGAATATAAGAATTAAAAGGTATCCTTGGGTGGAATTAAATAAGGTTGAGCTCACGGTGCCTGTGTTGTCCATTAGATATATAGTTAGAAATTGAATTGTTGGTTAGACATTGTATAAATTTACCTGATAGACAATGGCGGACCTGGCCAAGTTTCGATCTGCTGCTGTTCAGACTGCAAAAGAGTTAGGATTAGATGGGCAAGTTATGGTTGCCTATGTCACTACGGAATGTGACAAATTTATTGAACGCGAAGAAAGAAGGTTTGAAGCCGAAAGAAAGTTAGAGGCTGAAAGGGAAATTAAGAAGTTACAATTTGAGGCTGAGGCTGAGACTAAGAGGTTGCAGATTGAGGCTGAGGCTAAGAAATTGGAAGCAGAAGAAAGAAGATTGACTGCCGAAAGGGAAGACAAGAGATTAGCTGCAGAAAGGGAAGAGAAGAAATTAGCTGCAGAAAGGGAAGAGAAGAAATTAGCTGCAGAAAGGGAAGAGAAGAAATTAGCTGCAGAAAGGGAAGAGTAGAAATTAGCTGCAGAAAGGGAAGCAGAAGATAAGAGATTACAAAGGGAACATGAGTTACGACTCAGGGAATTTGAGTTTCAAGGCCATGCTCCTGAAAATGGTGCCAGTCCCTTTGCCTCTGATGCCACTGCTAGCCAAGGAGCCTCAACCTCAGCTATGAATTTTCATTTAGATCATTTTGTTGAGAAAGACGATGATATAGAGAGCTACCTAAATAGGTATGAACTATTAGCTACCACGTATGGGTTAGAGAGAGAAAGGTGGAGCTTAAAGTTATCTCAGGGACTTCGTGGGGCAGCTTATGAAGTTTTTGCAAAAATGAGTAGAGGTGATCAGGAAAATTATGACATGCTAAAGCAGGCTCTTTTGTTAAGATATGAAAAGAATGCAGAATTCTATAGGAAAAAATTTAGGAATGCTAAACTACTGTCAGGTGAAACCTATCACCAGTTCTCTGCACGAATAGAGACATACTTGGAGAAATGGACTTCTCTGGGGAAAACCCAAGATCTTAAGGAAATGGTCCTTATAGAGCAATTAAGAGAGTCCATGGCTCCAGACCTGAGAAAGTTTCTCATGGAACAAGGTGCAGAGAGGCTGGGTGAGTTGCTAAATGTTGCTGAAAGGTATCAAGCAGCTCAAGCAGAGGTAACAGGTAATAAAAAGAAACAGGTGGACAACTTTAGGGCACCACAGAACTTTAATAAATTTGATCCTAAGGATCAAAATAAAGGTAAGCACCAATTTGATAGGCCACGGTATGAAAATAAAAATAAATTCCCACAATTCGATGAAAGGAAATATGATGAAAGAAAATCTTTCAACCAAGGAAAAAGGTGGTGTAAAAATTGTCAGATGGACAATCATGACACTGACCGTTGCAGAAGGAAACCTGTGTATATGGCAACCCTTCAGGTCAGGTCGACCTCAAGACAGGAGGAGGATATTATGTTAGATACCACTCCAGAAGAGATGAGGAAGGCACAGGCTGGGGATAAAACACTCAAGCCTTGTTTCAGAAAATTGTCAACTTGTCATACAACTCCAGGCAAGGGAGATTTTTACATGAAAAACAAGTTGATGTATAGGAAGACTGGAGCTAGATCCAAAGGTCAGGGACAGCTGGTACTTCCTAAAAGATATAGGGCAGACTTAATAAGGAGCCTACATGTGAAACCAGATGGGGACCATGAGAAGATAGGTACCATCATTCAAAAGGTGGCTCACAATTATTATTGGCCCAAAGCAAGATGGGACATTGAGAATTTTGTAGAAAGGTGTAGCATAGCACATGAGGGAACACCCACAAGTGGGAACATGGATCAGGACCTGGACACGCCACGGGGCAAAATTAGGCCTGAAAATAAAAAGAGATATAGATTTGATAAAGTGGACCAAATGGAATGGGAAGCCCCTTTTCACGGACAAGCTTCACTTAACTGTTTTACAATGGCCACTATGCGGAGAGTGCAAAAGGATGTCTTACCCCAGGATAAGCCGACAATCCCTCAATCGGACTTAAACAAACTGGAGGAAGAAGATGTAGAGAGGAAATCTCTCATCAAGAATTTTAAGTGGGGAGAAAGCCCCAAAAGAAAAATTGGTAGCGGTCGTTTTGTGAATGATAATTCTGGGAGGAAAAATCATCACTATAAAGCTTCGAGTGGAAGAGACCATACCGGTGCATGGACAAATAGGTCCACACAATTAAAGGTCCATATGTAGCTTTGCTAAGAACGTGGACTGATGAAAAGGCAGAGGAAAACATTACATCTTCATACCAATATGTGAATGAGCTGACCACTCGTTTAAAAACTGGTTGGAAACTTGCCAATGAAAATTTGAAACAAGCCAGGAAGAAACATGCTGCCTATTATAACAGGAAAGCGAAAGACAGAAATTTGGCTGTGGGAGAGAAAGTACTGCTTCTTTTGCCCGGGAGTCAGAATAAGTTACAAATTGGATGGCAGGGTCCATATACAGTTTTAGAGAAGGTATCTAGAACAAATTATAAGATAGATAAGAAGGGGAAAGAAAAAATCTATCATGTGAATCTCCTGAAGAAATATTTGGAAAGAGAACATCAGGAAGAGACACACTTGTTGACCTTGTCCATCGCCATGGAGATGAAAAAGGAACCACTTTCATCATTTGAGTATCCATTACACCCCTGTGAGACAGCAGCACAGGTGAAAATCAGTACACATTTAACGAAAACTCAGAAAGAGAGAGTGCAACAGGTTCTAAATAATCATGCAGAGGTGTTAACAGACCGACCAGGGCATACAAACCTATTGGAATATGATATGAAACTGATAGACCCCACACCTGTCTGTATGAAACCATATTCGATTCCGTTTGCTAAGGAAAAAGCTTTGAAGGAAGAGATAGACTATCTATTGAAGGAAGGAATTATTTCACACAGTGAATCTTCGTATAGTTCCGGTGTTGTACTCTTAAGGAAGCCCTCTGGAGAACATAGACTCTGTATAGATTACAGGAGACTGAATGCTATTACAGAAGGACAGGTGGATCCATTGCCGGATACAAATCAGCTGTTTGCCAGACTAAATAAAGCTAAATATTTCTCAAAAGTGGATTTGAGTAAAGGATACTATCAGATTCCAGTAAAGCCTGAGGTTAGACCATACCTAGCCTTTAGTACCTCAGAAGGACACTATGAGTTTAATAGATTGCCATTTGGATTGAAGAATGCGCCTAGTGTCTTCTCTAGAATGATGAGAAAATTATTGGACCCTCTGAATAATCCATGTATAACAAATTTCATGGATGATATCCTGATAGCAACAGAAACATTTGAGGAACACATTGACTCTCTGAACATGCTGTTTAATCGACTTAGGGAGGCAAATTTAACAGCCCGACCAACCAAATGTTGCGTTGGATGTAAAGAATTGGAATTTTTGGGACACACAGTTTATCAGGGAAACATGACCCCTGACCCAAAGAACTTAGAGAAACTAAAGAAAGCCCCGAGACCACAAACCAAGAAGGACGTGAGATCTTTTGTCTCATTATGTGGTTTCTACCAGAAGTATATCAGGAACTTTAATTCCATATGTGCACCGTTAACTGATTTGACACGTAAAGGACATCCAGATCGCATTACATGGACACCACAATGTGAAATGACTTACCAAGAATTGAAGGAAAAGCTCACAAGTAAACCCATTTTGAAATTACCTGACTTAAGTCAAGAATTCATAGTAAGGACGGATGCAAGTAATATTGGGTTAGGTGCAACTCTACTACAGAAATCAGATGCATTGGATGGGGAATTAAGCCCAGTGGCATATGCTAGCAGAAAATTGAATAAAGCTGAAATCAATTACTCAACTAGCGAAAAAGAATGTCTTGCAGTAATATGGGCAATAAAGAAATTCAATATTTATCTGTATGGGAAGGCCTTTAAGTTGCAAACAGACCACAAACCTTTATCGTTTCTAGCACAGGCTAGGCATGAGAACTCCAGGTTACTCCGATGGTCTTTACTTTTGGCTCCATATAATTTTAGCATTGAGTATATATCTGGAAAAACAAATTTGGGAGCGGATTTTTTAAGCCGCCATCCGTGTGATGAAAATCACCGTAAACCCCAGAAATAATAATAAATTTCTCTATGTGTATATAGAATAAAGGACTGACATATAATGTCTGTTTTAAGAGGGGAGATGTCGTGGAATATTCTAATCCACATATATAAATTATCAAGTAAATATAAAGCCTAATAAATACATATAATAAATAAAGGAAGAAGAATGGTAAAGAACAGTGCTGTCACAATGACAGTACTCGAAATCCCCTTGTTTTCTACTGCGTATGCAAATTGTAACGTTTCACGTTGATATTAAAGGCCTTCTGCAACATACACGCGTTTCCCAAACACACAATAAAATGTGCTGCCTTTCTAAGAAAAACCTTGAAATATGCAAGTTGACCTAAATTTTAAATTCCATTCATGTCTTTTTCTACACTATGTTACCAAAAACAAAAGACAGATGGACTAAAGGATAGCGAGAAGGGAGAGGCAGAAAGCCGAACACTAAACACGCGTCGCGCGATACACAAATGCTGCCATCACGCGTGTAAGACTACATGCACTAACTTTATTTCAATCGACAGTGATAAATTCACTACCCTTCCCAGAGTTAGGTTTTAAAATCACAAAAAACGCTTATTAGGAAAGATAACAATAGATGGGTTTACGTTTGAAAACATTACAGTACCCAGACAGCACATCTTCGAAACAGGAGGTAGAAGGAATTGCATATTTTGAACGCAGCATATTAGTTCTATTAAATATATATATTTGGGTTCCTTAGGGTTTGCTGACAAAGAATATGTACAACGTTATGCAAATAGTCTAGGAATTAACAAGTTATAGCCAAAATAAAATGATGGTGCTGTCAGACAACACCCAAAATCAGAATCGCTCAGTGGTAGATTTTTTTTACACCACCATTGTACGGGAAATGGGCCACAAGTTACATTTGAACTGATTGGCTGGAATGATATGTAAGGCTACACACGATTAGTCGGACTATAAATACTATTTTTGGTTGTTAGGGAGACGTAGGAAGTTAAAATTTTTTCAAATACTTGTCGAAACGTGGCTCCATTGGCTAGACTCGCTGATATACTCACTTAGGAGCGTTAGTTCGAGACCACTAGTCAAATAAGCTTGATAAAGCAACAGTGCGTTGAAGCCAGCTCATATTTTTGCTAAATAAAAGCCTGGAACATAAGCAGAGGGGAATTTGTGCCAGTAGTTGTGCCAGAATTCATTGCTAATCAACGTATCTGTGTTTGTTTCCATGAATTGTGGTAAGCTTGAAACATTCAGTATCTTTTAATGAAAATTGAATGTGAATTGTTAATTTATGCCTGTATATATGTGTAGTTCAGTAGCAAACCTGATGTAAAGCCTATAATGCTCCAGCCTGAACAGAAGGTGTCGGAGGAAAGTAAAACTGCATGGAATGGCCAAACAGTACACTGACACCTAGATTATTGATTAGACAGAAATAATGCTGGAAGTGCAGAGGCGTAGTAACCATTAAGGAGGTAAATACTGGTATAAAGTATTTCAGATGAAGCTGACAGTTGGCCTAACGCTCTGAACTCAATGTTTGTGATGTATTGTGCTCAGTGTAAAAAGAGAGTATAAATTAGTTATGAAGTAGAAGGTACATCCTTCTTGTTTTCAGGGACCGTGGTCTTGATGGTATTGAGCAGCACCTGGTCAGAGCTTTGCTGAATCCAGAGTCGGGCAGCATACTCCTTGGTCCAGTTAGCTATCAGTGAGGTGTCTCCAGAGCCGAGGGGAGAATCGAGCAGAGGAGTCTGTTCCTGCCGCCATCACGCCAGATAAGCTGATGTGGCCAGCTGAGCTCAAAATTATGTACCCCCAGCTTAAAATGACCTTGTAAAAATAAAATTAAGAGGGGAATTAAATTGTGTTAATATCAGGAACTGAGAACATCTCCAATAATAGTTCCCATAAAGACAAACTATTGAAGTCATGATGACAAATACCAACAGAGCTTGAACAAAACAAAACCAGTATTACCTCATATTACTACTACACAACTGACACACATAGGATACTTTTAATAATATATGTCATTACCATATTCATATTGATAAATTCTGTACATATAACTTGTAAGTAAAATTGATTGTGATTCCTGGTTCCCTTTGTTTTTGAATCAGGACACATATTCATTCATAACAGCAATGAATACATATTGTTATTTGAAAAGTTATCAGTGACTCCTTTAAGATATCCTTTAGAGTGTTATATGTATGTGAGTGTCATAGTGTTGTCAAGTGTGGTGGAATAAATTAAATTGTTTATCTGTCTGTTGTTGTTATGACTTACACTTCATCATACACATACCCTAGACATATAACGTAGTCATCACACTATTCCAGAATAATTCTGACTGAGATATATATATATATGTGGCAGCAAGTAAGGTTATCTATAATACACTACTCTCATTAGATATAGATACCTTCACAGCTGATCTCAGTCAGTACACTAAGTCCCCCTATAAATATTTATAACATCCCACTTCACCACATTGTCTACAAAATGAGCATGTATTTTATCTGGCAGTGACCGGGGCATATTTTTCTTGAGTCGTGCCGGGCGCTAAAAACCCTCGGTACTTAACTGCAGCTACCACTAAAAATGTCCGCTTCTGCAGGATTCTGAGATTTTTCTTCCTAGATCTTCATATATATATAGCTAATGCTTTCTCTTTCATTTTTACTTTCGCAATTGCCTTCAGCTGACAGAAAATAGGATTGAATTTGAAAGCTGCAACCAAGGTGAAGTGGGTTCAATTCTCTGCACTAGACAACAGGAAGCTGACACTTGGGAGTCATGACATCCCTTTTTTAGAGTGTGAAGGAGATTAAGGGGCCGAAACACATGATCGACAGGGGGACCACTTCTGATGATCAGATTGCTTCCTGTTGTATCGCTCTGTATTGAGTTTCCTATCTTAATTTTTAGAAAGCTTCCTCCCGATCTCTTTTTGTTTGGTCTTCGATCCACACACTCAACGATCTTTCCATTTCTTCTATTTCTTTAGGCCTTGTTCTAATAGACTTTACATCACTGGCAGTTGTTCCTGCTAACCAAGTTTCTTTTACTTTCGCAGCGTTGTCTCTGATGGTGCGCAATGTGTATTCCTTTGGGCCTGTTGCTCTCGCGATATCACGTTTTTTTTTCAGTTATTTTGAAAACGTTTTATTATTTGAAGTTTTTCCTCAATTCTTAAAGCTTTTCTTTTTTGTTGCCTACTTGGATTCTTCTAACCTGGACGATTACTCATGTTTAGGATGCTGTAATAAATACTTTTATAAAGAAAAGTACACAAACTGGAGAGAACAGCGCGATACACATTCGTAGGGCATGAGATATGTGTATATGTGGGTTGTGTATTTCTCCGTTGGGAGGCGTTTCTCGCGTTCACCTGGTGTTACTCGGTAGCGCAAAGCGTAGTCATCTAGTGAAAAATCTGGTATGAGCTAACGCAATTTCGTGTTTTAGTGATTTTATTTCCCTGTTTATCTACCGCGTATGAACAAATTAGAGCATTACAAACACATATTGTAACAGAAGTGACTGTGTAACTAAAAGTTACAATATATTCAAAGATGTCATGTGACACGAATGCTATTTTCACAATTTATGTCTTGGACAACACGTTAAAAGAAAGTTATATTAACAATTTTCAATTTTTTTCCCTAGTGGCTAAGGCAGTCAGCGGATAAACTTTACAGTACCCTCATGTCTCCTCACGTGTAAGTTATCAATGTTTATCTTTGACTGATTTAAAGAAAGAATTGCTATTGCTTTCACAGGCATGTCGTAAGAGGCCACTGATATCAGGTTGTGCTGGAAACTTGTAATTTTTTTAATTGCAACAAAAACTACCGCTGCAAAACCACATGAACGTTATGGTGCAGATGGAGTAGCGGCTTCGTACTTTTAGGGAACGATAAATGTTATGGTGCAGGCTTCCCTCAAGGGAGCCAGATGGAGTAGCGGCTTCATACTTTTAGGGAACGATAAATGTTATGGTGCAGGCTTCCTTCAAGGGAGCCAGATGGAGTAGCGGCTTCGTACTTTTAGGGAACGATAAACGTTATGGTGTAGGCTTCCTTCAAGGGAGCCAGATAGAGTAGCGGCTTCGTACTTTTAGGGAACGATAAATGAATGATTTAATGAATGAATGAGTGAATAAATAAATGTACAGCTTACAGTAATAACAATACAATTTCTGGCCGGATAATTTATTTTGGTTTTTATCTCGGTGACTTGCTTCCCTTTTATGTAGTCGAATTTTTTTTCCCCTGAAGCTTTTTGACTCAAGAATGAAGATGTTGTGTTTAAAGTGTTATTGTCTTATATCCAGGATATATCACTGTTTTTTTTTCTCTCATGTTGATTTAAAAACAGTAAGACTTAGAAAGAGAGACTGACAGATACGCAGACAGACAGGCAGGTAGGCAGACATATAGCCAGACGGACGAACGGGCGGACAGACAGACAGACAGATAGGCAGACAGACACAGACACACAGACCGACAGACAGACAGACAGACAGACAGACAGACAGACAGACAGATAGATAGATAGATAGATAGATAGATAGATAGATAGATAGATAGATAGATAGATAGATAGATAGATAGATAGATAGATAGATAGATAGATAGATAGATAGATAGATAGATAGATAGATAGATAGATAGATAGATAGATAGATAGATAGATAGATATAATAAACATATACACTTATAAATAGACATGCAGACAGACAAACGAAGTTACTTTTATAGAGAGAACACTTACAGTGTTGCCAAATTTATCTGCAAAAAAAAAAAAAAAAAAAGATGATGAAGACAGAGGGAGAAATAACTAACCACTTTAATATAATGAATAATTGTACAACCAGGTTGGATACCACACAACGGGAACCGGAAGTAAGGTACAACGTCATCATCAACAGCATGGACGCAAATAATGATGACGTCATCTCTGTTGAGGAAATGACTGAAGAGTTCAAGAGGATTAAACCAAACCGTGAGAAATTAATGCAAATGTTTTAACGTCTCATTCTTTCCACTGACCAGGCTCTGGGAGAGGGGGGGGGGGGCGGGGGGAATCAGCTGGGCCATTTGGACCGGATCTCACCTCACGAAAAAAGGGCCGGGGGGGGGCCTCACCCCCACACTTTTTACATGCGTTTCTGTGCATTGCAATATGGTTTTCCCCTACTCCGAAAGAGTGAAGGGGCTTTGCTGTGTGAAATGGCCCGGGCCTCATCTGAGCTCTCGTAGGGCCTGCCTGTGACTAGAATGAACTGATTTTTCCCCGTGTCTGTGCGTATAAGGAGGAAGAGACAGTGCCCTCTCTTTGTCTCTTTTACTCAGTGTCTCTCTTCCTATCTTCTGTATCTCTCTCACTATCGCGTAAATATCTCTTCATATCTTGTGTAAATAATTCTCTTTCTGTATTTCTCTATCTTCTGTATATATCTCCCTATCTTCTGTACATTTCTCCTTATATTCCGTACATCTCTCCCTGTCTTCCGTATATCTCTCACTTTCTTCTGCATATTTCTCTCTATTTTCTGTGTATCCCTCTCTTTCTTCTGTACCTATCTATCTTCTGTATATCTCCCCCTATCCCCCATACATCTCTATCTTCTGCATATCTCTCTCTATCTTCCGTATATCTCTCACTATCTTCTGCATTTTCCCCCCCTATCTTTTGCATACCTCTATCTTGTGTATATATCTACATATCTTTTGTATATCTCTATATTACATATGTCTCTGTATTTTGTGTGTCTGTCCTTATCCTCCGTTTATCTCTGTATTCTGTATATATCTCTTCCTATCTTTTCTATATCTCTCTATATTCCGTATCTCTCTCTCTCTAACTTCTGTGTATTTTTCCCTATCTCGTGTATATATCTTCCTATTTTCTGTATATCTCTCCAATCGTTTGTATATCTCATTATCGCATTTTCTGTATATCTCTGCCTATATTCTGTATATCTCTGCCTATATTCTGTATATCTCTGCCTATATTCTGTATATCTCTGCCTATCTTAGACACACTCGCACAAACTGTTCAATTGTTTTAAAGTTTATTTTTAATTAATTAATTGTTTAAAGTAATACAAAAAGAAGCGTTTGATCCTGTAAGCTAATGGAATGTGTCACATGACATCGCGCTCCAGTCTTATCTGCTGCCATCTCCACATCGAAGGTCGGCGGTAATGGATCTCTAAAGTCTCTTGTCTATTGTCTCGTCTCTTGTCTCTAACGTCTCTTGTCTCGTCTCTTGTCTCTAACGTCTCTTGTCTCGTCTCTTGTCTCGTCTCTTGTCTCTAACGTCTCTTGTCTCTAACGTCTCTTGTCTCTAACGTCTCTTGTCTCTAACGTCTCTTGTCTCGTCTCTTGTCTCTAACGTCTCTTGTCTCGTCTCTTGTCTTTAACGTCTCTTGTCTCTTACGTCTCTTGTCTCTAACGTCTCTTGTCTCTAACGTCTCTCGTCTCGTCTCTTGACTCGTCTCTTCTCTCGTCTCTTGTCTCGTCTCTTGTCTCGTCTCTTGTCTCTAACGTCTCTTGTCTCTAACGTCTGTTGTCTTGAGTCTTGATGATGAACTCTCAAACTCTTTCTTGTCCATCTCCTGATGTTATCTCCCCACTTATAGCGAAGAATTTCCCTTGCTGTCTTCGTTTGCCTTCTATTATGGTCTTCAGTAAGGTGTTATGTCTTTTTATATGGCCAACATTTATGTCACCTGTCTTACTTTGATCTTCATTAATTCTCTTGTCCTTCCTAGCTTTTCTAGCACCTCTTTGTTTGTTTTCTTCTCTTTCCACGAGACGTGCCCCACTCTTCTATATATCCACATCTCAAGGGCCTCAGTTCTTTCTTTCCCCTGCTTGTTGATTATCCATGTTTCAGTCTACCCAGCTGTAAATGGGTACCCGACTCTGCTCTATAGTTAAAGGTAAAGGTAGTACATAGCGGATACTGCCGTCGGGGAGTGAAGTGTTAGAGACTTCATGAGGTGGGGTAAGCGATTCACATCCTCGCTGCTTTTGTCTTCCATAACAAGTGCAGAGTCAGGTACCCATTTACAACTGGGCAAACTAGTAGCTTTTTTAACTTTGAAGAAATTCTAATCATTCTTCTTGAACAGATGTACCAACCAGAGACACACTGACAGTGCCTGCGGTCTCTAAGCAACAGAAAAGGTCGTTGGCCTTTGGTTACCGATTCCACATAAATATATCGTTCATTGAAAAATAACTACCTCTGTGGGCCCTCGGGCAGCCCCGGGAATGCGCAATGCTCAGTCAGCCCCTGGTTCCAACTGAAACAATGCAATGATTACAAAGACAAAATCACCTTTCTACAGCCTGAAAATCATGCTCGCCAACCAAAACACTGATACGTACAGCTTATATTACTTTATGTATGTGAGACATGGACAATAAATAATTAGATGGTAATAAAATTGAAGGCAGCAGAGATGTGATTGATCAGAAGGTTACAAAAAGATAAGCTTCGACAGTCAGAAAATTAAATGAGAAATTTCTCAGAGACATAGAAGAAAGTCGTTAATTAATCAACATGATAATGCATAGACAAAGATCTGTGGACACATCGCGAGAACAAAAAATTAGAGAATTTGGTAACAACTAGTACATCCAGCTCAAAGAGAAGACAAGGAAGAGAGAGAGAGAGAGAAAGAGAGAGAGAGAGAGATAAAGAGAGAGAAAGAGAGAAGCACCTCAACAAACTGACCACATGGCATGCGAAGAGACTGAAATTTGATATAAGACACTTGGGACTGGAGAGACATGATTACCAACGCCTGTCGGTATAGTTACTTAAATAATGAATGATTTTGTGTATACGTCAGCAACAGTAGTGTCCCATATTCCTGAAAGAATGATAAAGGGACTTAATAAATTCAATACCTGTACTTCATTACTAGTGTCACCAAAATAAAAACCAACTGGATAAACAAAGCTATAGTTATCATCACCATTCACTTGTCGCTCCTTAAGGGGCATGTAGCCATCAATGTAGCTGGTTCCCTTGCAAGAAGCTTGCAGCGACAGCATGCAGTCACTCTAACAGCAGTGGTTTCTGTAGAAACATGTTTATATGGTCAGCCTGACACCCCCATGCACAACCTCACTATATGCCTTTGACGACATGCCTGATAAGCAGTACTCTTATTATTGTTTTATCTCGTCAGACGCCATACAGGGATACAGAGGGCACGCAAAATAATACTGTTCTACATTGTTGTGGTTCACATCAACACATCCAAGAGAAAAACAGATAGACTGAGTAAGTAAAGCCAGCAGGTGAGTCTGAACATCAATCTGAAGAAGACAGAGGTCATGACACTCAATGTGGGCAGTCCTGATCCCATAGCAATAACGAAACAGAAGCTGGAACAGACGGACACATTTACATACCTAGGATGCATAGTAACACCAGACGGTGGATCAAGCAAAGACATCAACAACAGAATGAATAAAGCGAGAACAACCTTTGCTAGTCTAAACAACATCTGGAAGTCCTCTCAGTCCAGCATAAACACCAAATTATGATTATATGAGAGCAGTGTACTTTCTGTGCTTCTGGTGCGGAATGTTGGAGAGCAACAGAGAAGGAAATGTCGAAATTGCTCTCTTTCCACACAATCTAACTAAGGAAAGCTCTCCGAACCTTTTGGCCGAATACCATCACCAACCAAGAACTGCGTCCTCGGAGCAACCAAGAGGACATGCGCACCATCATAGATGGCAGACGCTGGAGTTGAGTTGGCCTCGTCCTCAGAAGAGACCCTGATGCCATCACAAGAACAGCTATGTTATGGACCCTGAAGGAAAGCGAAAGAGAGGCGGAGAAATTGGTAGAGGACTGTGGAGGCCGAGATGCAAAGAATGAACCAGAGCTGGAGCACTGCACGAAGGATAGTCGCCGACCGAGTAAAGTGGAAGCAGTTTGTTGCTGCCCTACAAGACGCCACCAGGCGTGATGACCACTGATTGTTATAACAGTTGGCGGCTAAGGATCAAAGAAAAAGAAGATACTGTTGGCAACCCCAGTTTGGGGTGTGGGGGGGGGGGGGATCTCTGAGAAGACAAAGAAAGTATAACTGACAACCTCATCAGTCGCGATCATTGGCTGTCTGGAGGGCGACTGGGGCGGCACCAGGCAGATAGACTCAGTGAGGACATCCCTTGCCTCTTCCCTGGTATGGTGGCTCTACCAGGGTGACCAAATATTTATACCATTTATTGCAAATGCACCATGAGAATTTTAACTATCCAGAATCATCGCGGGAGCTCCGGAGATCGTGATCTGTCGTCGATACCTGCAGCAAATGAAATCAGGAAATACAAATGCAGAAGGAGAGGTAGGGGAGAGAAGATGAGAGAGAAAAAGACGGGCAGGAAAGAGAAGGTTCAGATAGAAAGCAGATCGCATCTCGATGAAATATGTGCATAAAGGATACTGGAATTGTCGAAGTGCCAATCAATAGGCAGCCATTATATAAACAATCATCTACAATTTCGATATCCTCATGATCCAGGAGACAAATTTAAAAGCCAATAGTGTTATCAATTGCCCAGGCTACAGATGTTACTCCAATCTACGTGACCTGGTAGACGAGGGCAAGCGATATATGTAAAACATGAACTCACTCATACGTGGCTGGATACAAGTTCCCAAACTAGTGAGGATGCGGAAATGCAGGGGATTGCTGTGAATATAGGCGGTCAGAAGTGGCGAGTCTACAATTTATATGCTCATGTCGACCATCTTACAGCAGAGAGTGATTGGAATTTTCTGTTGGAATTGTCTGAAGATTCTAACATAAGGTGTTTAATTGCTGGCGATTTCAATGCTAGATCCAATGAGTGGGGGAACATCACGGAAAATAGGCAGGGTATAGCTTTGAGCCAGGCATTACTTAACATGAACCTTGCCATCCTGAATGATGGATGCCCAACTAGACTGGCAACTAAACCTGGGGATACAAATGGTGTCATAGATCTGGCATTCATCTCTAGTGCTGCCACCACCATGGCACGTTGGGATGTATTAGGTGCACAGGAAAGTGATCACCTACCTTGCGTCATACTCATTGCAAAGTGTAGGACCACTAGACACAGGAAACACAAACAGACCTTCAAGTATCCTACAAGTCCACTCGACTGTAACAACCCTTTACACACATGACGTCACAATGCCAAACAACAGACGGCGAGAACACCTCTCACCCAACCTCCCTGGTGGAATAAGACAGTGGAGGAAGCATGGATAGAAAAGGAAAGAGCAACAAAGGAATGGCATAAAGCACGAAACAGAAGAATGATGAATGAGGGAGAGGTTGAAGAGATGAAGGAGAAAACGCAAAAAGCCGTTAATAGATTCAAGAGCTTGGCAAGAGAGGCCAATGATAGAGTGTGGGAGGACTTTGTGACCCATGTGGGCACGGAAAAAACCTTACAGCAATTCTGGTCCTTACATCGAAGAATGAATAGGAAAAGTGCAAGTCAACCCATCCCTACTATCAAAAGCTCTACAGGACTAGGCCTGAAGACGGACGAAGAGAAGGGAAGAGCATTATTCAATCGATATGTGGAACAAACGTATAAACGTGACAAAAGCGCCCGTTTGAAAATAAAAGACAGTGTGCTGGAAAATGCCCTAAGGGACCAGATATACTTCGATCTAATTTCTGAAGAGGACGTGGTGTACACATTGAGAACCAGCAGAAACACTACTCCGAGTCATAATGGTGTACAATACCATCACATTAAACAGCTCGACGACACAGCCATTACAAATATGGTGAGCGATTTCAATACCAGCATACAGAATGCTGAGGTGCCGGAAGACTGGCTACACAGTTACCGTCGGCCACTTCCTAAACCTGGCAAAGACCCCACACTGCTCAGCAGCTATTGAATTATCACACTACAGAATGTCTATGGTAAATTACTTGAAAAGATAGTTGCAAGACAAGTAATGAGCCACCTCGAAAATGCACACATCATTCCTGATACCCTAGGTAGCTATAGGCCTATGAGAACAACATGGGGTAGCGCTAGAACGTTTGCGCACGATGTGTACGAGGGATTCCAGGGTAAAAGAGGAACAGTGGCTGTCGCAATTGACCTAGAGGATGCTTATAACAGTGTGGACTTTGCAACCCTAATAGGCTGTATAATGGCATGTGGTGTAAACCCTTGGATAACGAAGTGGATAGCAGCTGACTTAACGGAGAAATCAGTTGCATTTCGCTTGGGAACGTGGACATCAGAACCAATGCGCATTTGCCCGGGACTACCCCAGGGTTCTCCACTATCACCAGTGCTGCTTAACCTCTACACGGCAAACGTAGCAACCTTTGAACCAACAGGACTGGGACGAACATTAACTTTTGCAGATGACATACTCATGTACATAACTGGCTCAGACAGACAGGAAATGGTCCAAGAGACACTACAGGCGGTTTCTGAATGGTGTGAGGAAAGCGTATCAAAGGTCAATCTGTAACGATATGGTTGTGCGATCTCATGTCCACTCTAACAGGATCACTTTTTTTCTTCATTTTTCTCTTCCTCTCACTCTTCGCTATTATTTGGCATAGTTTTATGGCCTTCCATTCATTATTTTACTCTCTATGCTGAATCTAGTATGGAAAAGTCTCTAACACTCCACTCGCCTACGGAAGTATTTGCTATGGGACTGTCTTTATCTTGTTTACCACTCCTCAGACGTATTTACGTTCCGCCAGGTGAACTGGGGCATTATCGTAACAATACCCAGTCATTATCACCGGTCAGCGAGCGAGATTCTTATCATGAAAAGACGGTCTCGCCGATCAACATCTATAAAAGCCAATATTGTCTGTCTGAGATAGCCGTCTGAGGTGGGTAGATTACACAGGTGGTAGATGGGTTTATCGTTTCACGGGACCATCCCTGTGTTTGATTAAATATTAAACAAACATAAAGGTATGTTTTCAGGCACTCGTAAGAAATAAAGAAGTAGAACACTAGACAACAGAAAAACAACAGACGTGAGTGACTTACCCAGGATTCGAACCCCGGACCTTCCGTACGACAACACCGCCTAGCTATACAAGCGAATCACACTATCCTCCCGGCCAGCTAGGCAACCCCAAAAAAGATGCTTTACTGACCGGTCATTAGTGCGAAACACAAGACAACACCGGAAGTTTACAATGGGCAGCTTAGCCTTATTAATGACGCAATCACTTCTGTCGTTCCCCTATTATACAGTATATGTCAGTCCACACAAGACAAAGACCTTGATACTATGTCTAGTAAATGATAGAAGACTGTGTGATTATCACGATAATCTGTCTGGAGAGACAATATTGGCGACAGGTAGCATCTGGGCATCAAATGCGTTCACATATGGTGTTTATGAGTTGTGCGCAGGATGCCGTCGGATGTCTGACGCAACGATATGACATCACTGTAAGCGGCCACGCGTGGATATTAAATTTAATATTGTGAAACACGTGAGGGTATTTTTCGAATTTGAAAAAAACGTCACTACTCACGTAGTGCTGGACGAGATTCGATTGGATTGGTTCATTGTGAAGAGCTGAAATATGCAATGTATTTTATTGGCGCACTAGTCGGAAGTGCAATCTGTGATTTGAACTAAGAACTGAGAATATAGTTTGATGAAAACACAGACACGGATCACACAGAGAGACTGCAGCGCACAAGTCATATCAGAGACTCCTAAAAGCAAGAAAGAAAAAGGTGACATTGGACTTAGAAACTCCACAACTATAAGTAAACAGATCGAGTATTAGGCAGCTTTGGAATTCACAAGTAAACCCGCATTTTTAATACAAGATTGGAAGCTTAAAGACGCCAGGACTTTAATTAACAAGACTGGAATCCTAAGAATTAGATCACAAGTCATAGAGAAATTTAACAAACGTTTTCCCAGGCCCAGGTGATTCCACAGAACATCCACCGTCAGAGGAATTAACTCTAATTTCCAGACCTAAGTGATTTCCAAGCATCTAAAATAGAGCTGTGTCCAGTCTAAATCTGTGCAAGGAGATTGTGTATTCCCAAAATTTTGGGGTAAGTGTAAACAATTTATTTACTAATGTAAATTCTACAGGTTTCTTGCTATGTGGTTATATACAAGGCTGGAAACCTCAACATATTAAAATAGTATATGCATTAACCACTACTGCAAGAGCTGGTTATTTTTTCTGACTAGTCGTACGGGAAATCAGACAGCAGAGTGACCCCAGACTCCGAAGGGAGTAGTGATGAGTAATGAGTGATGATTACCTCACATGTGACTAAGGTGTTACATATTATCTTGTGAGATTTATGTACCTTTTTTAATTGTAATTCAGGCAAATCACTATTCACGCACTCCAGACGCAATTTCCTAGTTAACACCCAGAAGGATATTGGTGCATTTTCATCATATTCCCTGAGTTACACTGTGTGCTCGGGAATTTAATTCTTCTGAGAGGTTAACATTGGTGGGTGGAGCGCATGACAATGGGCCTGTTAGTTTGCGGCGAACAAATGTGTTTAGCAAGCACTTGTTTCTTTCTATTTGTCTAGAGTTCGTGGTTACAAGCCATCGAACAATTTGTGGTATTCACGCCGCTATTGTGAGGAAAAAGCATCCACAACCGCCTACAGTGGAAGAGTGTGTGGAGAAGGCTTCCATCATCACAGAATTGATGAACCACAGCTGCAGGACTCATCTGGAGTTACGTTTTTTTTGTCACAGGCAACAGCAAAACACGGACAATGATAGCGCCCCGATCCAACCTCTGTGAGGAAAAAATTTAATGTACCTTTCCCCCCAATTTAATCCGTTTTTTAACTTGTTGAAGTAATTGACTATTAAATTGGATGAGGTCCAGTGCGGATTCCGAGCAAACCGAAGTACTCAAGACCTAATCTTCACACTCAGACAGCTGAGTGAAAAGGCCCTTGAATATAAGAGTGAGATCCATCTTTGTTTCATAGATCTGGAAAAGGCGTTTGACAGGGTCCCCTGGAGCAAACTTTGGGACTGTTTGGCAAGGAAGAACATTCCAGCACCTCTGATTCATGCTATACAGAGCTTCTACAAGTCTTGCAGAAATTATGTGAGGACAGCAAATCATAAGTCAGAAGAGTTCAGGACCACTACTAGTGTAAGACAAGGTGATATCCTGTCACCTTATCTTTTCATACTCCTCATGGACGATGTTATCAAGGCATGTAAGGAGAGATAAAGAAAGTATTCAGTGGGGTACTGGAAGATGAGACAGATATGTATTTCAGAGCTGGCATTTGCTGACGATGTTGCACTGATTGATAAATCAGAGGCACATCTCCAATCCAACCTGCAAGTCTGGAAGGAAGAGCGGGAGAAGAGAGGGATGGTCATAAGCAGTTCTAAAACAAAATCTATAGTGATATCACGAGAAGAAAGAAGACATCAGATTAAACTGGGAGAACAGGTCCTGGAGCAGGTCGACCACTTTAAATATCTCGGACCTATTATAGACCGAAAGGGAGGCATCAAAGAAGAGTTGGCCACTCGAAAAGCTGCAGCTGGGAGACATTTTCAGGCCGTAAATCGAGGATTCCTCACCAAGAGAGAGGTTGGTAAGAAAACGAAGATGGCTGTATACCGCTCCACCTATGTCCCAGTCTTGACATATGGATGCGAGTCATGGGCAATGACTACAACCCAAAAAAGCGTGATCCAAACCTCAGAAATGAGGTATCTGAGGAAGGTGGTTGAAGTAACAAGAAGAGACATGGTCCGCAACCAAACGATACGTCAAGACCTAAAATCTCACCCCCTGCAGACCCAAGTTGAACAGTCCCAACTAAGACGGTTTGGCCATGTCTGCAGAATGGGAGAAGATCGGCTACCACGACAAGCATGGGAAACAAATAGCCAGGGATCCAGACCCCCAGGACGACCCAGAGTCTGCTGGGAGAACAACATTAGACAATCTTTGAAGGACCGAGGACTAGAATGGAACCCTCTGTTTAGTTGTTAACTCATACTGGCTACTAGTTGTTGAATCACGCTTTATTTGTTAAATGACGTGAATGTCCACCAGTTGATAAATGTAGATGTTGGGACTGGTGTAGTAAAGTGTAACGATTGTCAACTCATTAAACCCAGCACAGTTTTGGTCATACAGGTTATCTTGTCCTGGAACGTGATGAGGCTCCGACAAGAATGTGAGTGTAAACAATGAGTGTGTATGTGAATGTCAGAACGCGAATGGTAGCATGATTCGATAGAGTTGACAGGTTGGTAGTACATCACTCATACTCACACTGTTCGAATTCAAGAAGTACTGGAACTACGGTGGTCTTTTTATAACATTTAATGGGACGCACACTTGGACAGTACGTGTATGGTTACAGGAACAAATGTCGACATAGACAGCATAATGTTGATCACAGGAATATCATCTTAAGTTAGCATTCATGCTTGGCAAATATCATAATGGAGCATTCGTAAATAAGCATTCAGAGTTCCATCATGTAAATCATCTGGCTTTACTGACTGGGCACGTCAGACCATAACCAATATATAGGAAGGCTCCTAGACCTAACCTCGTCTAGTGAATATCCCTTCACGTAAAGTTCAATATATATATTTTCCATAAAGATATAGGAATCCCAGACATGGGTTCTCACATGTAGCAGTGATCTCTTGGTTCATCGAGCGATAGTACAGGCATCCCTTTTTCTCACTCGATAAATACAAAGTATATGAATTTCAACATGGCTGTTCTTCTCTCGTGAGTTTCACTCACTATAGGACCCAGACCAAAATTGGTCATTCGTTAAATGTCCTCATTTCTTCATGACTTCTCTCATCACAGAAGTAATTGAATAATATCATATAATCTAGTGTTGATATATAGGAATGTCGTCTTCCTTTGAATAAATATTCTTTTCAAAAGTACCACTGTGCATCTGTTTATCAACAACGATGGCGAAGCCCAAGTTCATAATAAATTGTGGTTTTACCTTTCTATGCGAAATATAACTTTGCCATTCCTTGGCAAAAGAGAATAAACACTGGGGTAAAGTACATACAACATGTCTAAATGACTATCACTTTTCCCCATTGACTTATAGATCACTTTTTCGGCGATAGGCCTGCTACAACAAAATTCGACATCCAGACAGGATGACGGCCATGAATCACACCCCTTGCTAGCGATACTTCCGCTGCATAGCCTTTGACCTTTTCTAGCGACAACCAACATAGTTCGACTTAGAAATGTAAAGATATCCATATATAAGACAGACTCGTCCTACTCATACAAACACTACGTATAAATTCAGGCCATAGATATACTGAAGCAAGAACAATCTATTCCTACCCAGCCAAAGAATAAATCGCAGTAGGCCTAGACTCGTCCGCGGAGTCCGATCGAAGATGACGGAACTACTTTCAAGGGAAGTAACTCAAAAATGACTTCTCCTTAAGCACTTAAAAAGGAAATACTTTGATTACAAAATATTTGCGAACATAATAAGTATATAAATGTATTATATTGCAAGATAGTAAAAATTGCCCTTTACAGTCTTACCACACCTCCCGGGAAAAAAAAAAAAAATTTTTTTTTTTTTTTTAAATACATCTAGGAGCACGTAGAATAGGCTCACAACGCAAGAATACTGCGCAGATGAAAATATCAGGAATAACTATAATTCCTAATATGACCGGTGAGAATATATCTCAAAATCTGAGAGAAATTGTTTCTCTACGAATAAATGTTTCCAGGAAGGTGTGATGTACGTATAATACAATTCTGGTAATTATACAATGCATACCAAAAATTCACACTATAATCTTAAATTTATGATTTATGAAGAAACAATCATCAAAGAACAGCGGTGAATAAACATCAATAAACCGCTAAGTAGCGATACCATCATTCTATTATTAAATTACAAATGTGTATCTTAGTAAAGAAACAAAAAATAACTGTTGTAAAGTTATACATATTAAAAAGATCCAATATTTAACAGTTAAGTGGCATCATGTGGGCATCTGGACAGAATGTCCGCCATCACATTTTCTGAACCACGGATAGCTCGTACCGAGAAATGAAAAGGTTGAAGAGCGATTGCGTATCGAGTTGATCTCGAGCTCTTCAAGTTCTTACTTTGGATAGCCGTAAGAGCTTTTTGGTCAGTTTCCACTACGAAATGCGCGCCCAGAAGGAATCTTTGGAGTTTGAGAATTGACCAAACCATTGCCAATAATTCACGGTCTAAAACCGAGTAATTCCTTTCTGCAGCATTAAGTTTTCTGGATATATACATTACAGGATGCAGAGTTCCAGAGTACTCTTGCATTAGTGCCGCTCCAATCCCAGTGGATGAAGCGTCACTACGAAGAACAAATGTCTTATCTGTTGTAGGTAACACTAAAATAGGTGGTGATGAAAACATAGTTTTGATCTTCTCTAGTGAAGATTGGCATTCATGAGACCAGTGAACCATGTTAGGCGACCCTTTCTTTAATAGTGTAGAGAGAGGTGCCATGATAGAGGACAGATTCGGAATGAAACGTCCATAAAATTGTATGAGACCTAAAAGACTTCGCACTTGCTTTTTAGTCCTAGGGATAGAGATGTTAAGTATCTTAGTGATATTATGGTCTTCTGTCTTCAAGAAACCGTGACCTACTCGATGGCCTAAGAAAGCAATTTCGCTAAAGCCAATACAAGCTTTAGATGGTTTTGCTGTCAGGTTATACTCACGCAGAGTTGATAATAATTCAACTAACCCTGAATAGTGATCTTCCCAAGTATCGCTGAAAAGACAGATGTCGTCTAGATAAGCAATGACATCTGACCGATACGATAGGATTCGACGCATCATGCGTACAAATGTAGCTGGTGCGTTCATAAGGCCGAAAGGCATAAAATTCCATTGGAAAAGGCCTCTGGGAGTAGAGAAAGCGGTAAGAGGTTTGGCGCGTTCGGATAATGGAACTTGCCAATATCCTTTAGACAAATCAAGTTTAGTGAAAAAATGCGATTTAGAAAGACGAGTAAGTAGCTCTTCTAGTAAAGGCATAGGTTCAGCATCGAACTTCGTAACTTGATTTAATTTGCGATAGTCAACGCAAAGACGTATGTTATTGTCTTTTTTTTTTTCGAACAATAACCATCGGCGAAGAATATGCAGAAGTGGATGGTTCGATTATTTGTAAATCTATCATTTCATCCAACTCCTTTTCAACCTGTGTTTGGAAATGTATAGGGATAGGATAAGGTCTAACCCTAATTGGAGTATGTTCAGTTAGAACAATGTCATGCTCAATGACATGAGTTTGTCCAGGGATGTCAGTGAGGACATCCTGAAATGTTTGTAACATAGACGAAACTTGTCGCCGTTCTCCTAGAGACAAATCAGGAGAAACAGTAACGTCTTTCCATGATTCACTAGAATGAAGTGGGATCATTGGAAGCGGAAGATTAACATCCGAAAAACTTGTTTCCTCATCCTGTATTACAGACAGTGATGAGTAATGACCATGTTTGACATGAGAATCGTCCGTTGCCTGGAAAATAGGCTGTAGATAGTCAGGACGTTCATGGAACTCCGTAAGCATATTGATGTGGAAGGTTTTATGCTTCCCGTTGATATCGACGATGTAGTCAACATCTGAAATTTTCGATATTATATCGTACGGACCTTTCCAACTAATAAGGAGTCTATTTTCACGACAAGGTAGCAAAACAAATGCTTTGTCACCAGGACAAAGTTGTCGTAAAGTTCTCTTCTTATTAGCAAATTGTCTTGCCTTCTGCTTAGCAAATTCAGAAGAGGACGTTGCCAATTTGCATGCTTCGATAATCTTTTGTCTCAGCGCGATGACATACTCGTAAGAAGATTTTGTGTCATCGTCAATATTGTCAGCTGTTATAAGATCATGCAGCAAAGACATTGGGCCGCGCGGTCGCGCGCCAAAGACAAGTTCAAAGGGAGAAAACCCTGTATGTTCATTGGGGACCTCTCTGTACGCGAAGAGGGCCGCGGGTAAAACCCTATCCCAATCTTGAGGATGATCCTCAGTTATCTTCCCTAATAAGTTCTTAAGTGTTCTATTTAGTCGCTCGACCATCCCATTGGACATAGGATGATAGATGCTACTCAAAGATCTCTCTATCTGTAGAGTAGACATTACTTGAGACATGGTATCCGATATCAGTTGGGTGCCATGATCTGATAATATTTCTCCGGGGAATCCCAGCCGAGAAAATATAAGCCAAAGAGCATCTGCAATGTCAGCGGTAGTAATGCTCTTTAGAGGGATAGCCTCTGGCCAACGTGTGCACATGTCTACACACGTTAAGATAAACTGATGTCCTCTAGCAGATTTGATCTTGAATGGACCAATGATGTCTATCGCCATTTTCTGGAATGGACGAATAGGAATATCTGCAGCCTGAATAGGCGCAGCATGACGAGGACCTTTGGATTTGACTTCTTGACATACTTTACAGGATCGACAATAGATCCGTATGTCCTTGTTCACAAAAGGCCAAAAGAAAGCCGCAAGAACTCTTGACTTTGTACGGGAAAAACCCATGTGACCAGCACACTGAGAGTCGTGTGCATGTTGTAAGATCTTAACTCTCAAATTCTTGGGTACAAGAATCTGAGAATGACTTGACTTAGTGGAGTCTTGCACCATACGTACAAGTACGCCATTCTTCATTGTAATCCAAGATTTACAATTTGAATCTTTATTCGGATCACCTTTCGTTACAAGAGTGAAGAATTTCTTAAGAGTCGGATCTTCTTCTTGTTGTTTTATAAACGAGTCACGAGAAATTACCAAGGGATCATCTTGGTTATGCACTTCATTATCTTCAACAGATGAAGTTTCAGGCATATTGAGAGCTTGAGCTCTAGTGACTACCGCATTAGCAGATTGCATATTTTGATTTTCCCAAACGGAAATTTGCTCCGGAGTGCATTCTTTGACTCCGTGAATGCGACCGATGATAAGATCAGCGATCGGATCCGGCAAAAGACATGCGTGTACATCTCCTGTGAAGAAAGGAGTAGCAATCCTAATGATAGCGGTAGAGTATTTCTCTATGGTGCCGCCAAATGTTACGCATTTGACTACTTTGCCTGTAGAATGAGAAGGATCTATGAGTGACTGCCTAACCCCATAGTTGTGCATCCAGAATCAAAAAGTACTGAGACTGGATTGTCATTTACTAAACCTTTGTGTAAGACAAGAGAACCTCTCCCATCATGCGCGATTGACGCAGGAAGAGCGGGAAGAGGATGCCCACAGCTTAAAGTAGACACTGTGGTTGGCTCAAATAATGTTTTGCATTGGGGGCACTGAGATGCTCTCCCAAAATCAAAAGCGGCACATGCCATATTATTAGAGTCATCATTATCTTTATTTTGTTTATAGGCTTCGTGGGACTCTTGCTGTGCAGAGTTCGCCTGGTAATGAGCTTTATGTTTTTTGAATTGTGCTCTACCTCTGTTATTATTGCCTCTGTACTTATCATTGTTTCCACTATTATAACCTCTACTCGGGTTTGAATCATAGCTCCTTTGGTTACTATCATCATATTCATTATAATGAGTATCTCTGTAATTATGATCTTGTTGTCTCCATGAAGGAAAACTTGGATAGTTTCTAGAATGACTTCCTTTGCGAAAGTTCCTGTAATTATGACCACCCCTGAATCGAGGGCTGTCAGCTCTTCTCCAGGTATTCGAAGAAGAACCCTGAAATGATTGGTTACCTTGGTTCTGATAACTGTAATAGTTACCTTTTTTATTAAACCTATTTTGAGGTCCTTGGAATTTGTGAGAGTGATTAGGGTTGTATGGTGTTGCAGAAGCAACTGGCATACCTTCTTTAACCTTACTGTTGCTAATAGCTACGTCCGGATGTGCAGTGACGTATTGGGTACAATACTGTTCCATTTCTTTTAGAGACTTAGGTTTACGCTCATGTAAGAATTCGAGGAAAGGTTTATTTATACTTGACATAATCTTGTCTCTGAGTATCAAGTCCATAAGGGCTTCATAAGTCTTTTCTGTTTTGGATAGCTCAATCCAACGATCAAATGTAAGACGTGTCCTTGCAATGAATTCTGAGAATTCTACACCTGCCTCAGGCACCATTGTCTTAAACAACTTCCGATAACCCTCTTCAGACAACTGATACTTCTTTAATAAGGCTGCCCTAATAACATCATAGTTATCTTTGTCAGCCTCTTCAACCAAACTTAAACTAGTCAGAGAATCACCTTTCAGATTTTCTGATAACTGGTTAGCATATTGTGATTTGTCCACATTATGTGCTCGACACGAGCGTTCAAATCTATTTAGCCAGAATGTTATGTCATCACTGGAAGGGTTGAACGCTGGTACCTTGACCTTGTAAGTAAAGGGTTTACCATTACCACCAGATGCTTGATTACCATCACTTATGTTTGTTAACTTTAACTTTTCTAACTCAAATGCTAAAAGTTCTTTTTTGTGTTCATGCTCTCTTATTGCTTTTTTCTCTTCTGCTTCAGCTTCTCTTTGTAATCTTTTTTCTTCTGCAGCAGCTTGTAATTTTTTCTCTTCTGCAGCAGCTTGTAATTTTTTCTCTTCTGCAGCAGCTTGTAATTTTTTCTCTTCTGTAATTTTTTCTCAGCAGCTTGTAATTTTTTCTCTTCTGCAGCAGCTTCATCTTTTCTTTTCTCTTTTTCCATTTCCATCTGGAATCTTTTTTCATCAGTCTGTATCTGCAATTTCTTTTGTTCATACTCTCTTTGTAATTTTTTTTCCTCAGCTTCTAATCTTTTCTCCTCAATCAATGCTTTTCTTTCTTCAGCAGCTAATGCTTTGTCATATTGAGCAACTGCCCATTCTTCTAATTGCTGACCAGTCTTATCAAGAGCCTTGCCTTGTGTGATAAAATAATCTAATGTAGACATCTTGTCTAATAAGATCAGTAATTTGCAAAAGTAAATAAATTCACTTTCTTAGTCTTAATCAAAGACCTTGTATGATAACTTTTTAACCTGTGGAAAATAGTACTTAACTATCCCAATCACTGTGGGAAACAAGCCTTACAAAGGTCTTGTATAAATCCTTATATAATAACAGCTATAAGTTGCTGGTTCACTCTATAATATAAGTGCAGTGCACCAGAAATAGTGTTTTATATCCATCAACTGTGTACCTTTAGTAATAGCAATTAACTATCAGTTGATTCTTGTACATCAATTTATATGATCAACTATATTTTAAATAGTGTATGTCGATCAGGCACAAAACAAAACAGTTATACAGGAGAACATGAAAACATTTGCGGAAATGAAATAAATGAAATGGGAAAAACAATAAAAGATAAACCGCAAGAGGATAACAAATACAAATAACGCCACAGTATATAAATATAAATTGAGAATAGAACTGAAAGATAGAATAGGGTAGACCAACAAATTACAAACAAATCAAAACAAACTAAAGAACAGAGGAATATTACAAAAACAACAATGAGTACAGTCTTCACAGCTAACACTAATAGCAACAGCTGTCGCAGCAAATTTTCAATCAAGAAAATTGCACCTATAGAAACGCACACATCAGACCCTCTATTACGTGGGATACTCTGCTGTGTGACACCGCCCAACCAAAACAACAACCCGCTGGATACAAACAAATATCACATATAAATATTTAAACATAAATACATAATTGCATAAATAGTATGGCAATATGATGTAAATAGAGTGTTGCAGAAAGAATGTGTTGTAAAGAAGGCTCAGTTACACTGCCTAATAGTACAGTACTGTGGTACTTTATTAAACAAATACTTCTGGTCTAATTATTTTAAATTCAACACAGAAATAGAAGCTCCATCGTTGATGTGAATGATAACAATCGATGTAGGACTTCTCAGTTCAATAACATTTCCTTTCGCAAACACTGTCAAATATTCTCCAGTCCTGATGTGTAATGTTCTATGTTTCAACCAAGCTTGCTGTGTAACACTGTCAGTTGTATGGCAAATGTCCAACGAACCAAATGTCAACAAACGCTGACCTAGTTACCGCATACTGTCGACAGGACAGGTCACGCTGACATCACTGTAGAGTTGTACTGCTGATGTATTTGTGTGTCGTAACAGACCCCAAGGAACGTCTGGTCTCAGTAGTTTACTTCTCAATATGGTCACTGTGCAGGTTGACCCAGGAAGCTGGCACACCAGTTGTTAAACTCTGTTTAGTTGTTAACTCATACTGGCTACTAGTTGTTGAATCACGCTTTATTTGTTAAATGACGTGAATGTCCACCAGTTGATAAATGTAGATGTTGGGACTGGTGTAGTAAAGTGTAACGATTGTCAACTCATTAAACCCAGCACAGTTTTGGTCATACAGGTTATCTTGTCCTGGAACGTGATGAGGCTCCGACAAGAATGTGAGTGTAAACAATGAGTGTGTATGTGAATGTCAGAACGCGAATGGTAGAATGATTCGATAGAGTTGACAGGTTGGTAGTACATCACTCATACTCACACTGTTCGAATTCAAGAAGTACTGGAACTACGGTGGTCTTTTTATAACATTTAATGGGACGCACACTTGGACAGTACGTGTATGGTTACAGGAACAAATGTCGACATAGACAGCATAATGTTGATCACAGGAATATCATCTTAAGTTAGCATTCATGCTTGGCAAATATCATAATGGAGCATTCGTAAATAAGCATTCAGAGTTCCATCATGTAAATCATCTGGCTTTACTGACTGGGCACGTCAGACCATAACCAATATATAGGAAGGCTCCTAGACCTAACCTCGTCTAGTGAATATCCCCTCACGTAAAGTTCAATATATATATTTTCCATAAAGATATAGGAATCCCAGACATGGGTTCTCACATGTAGCAGTGATCTCTTGGTTCATCGAGCGATAGTACAGGCATCCCTTTTTCTCACTCGATAAATACAAAGTATATGAATTTCAACATGGCTGTTCTTCTCTCGTGAGTTTCACTCACTATAGGACCCAGACCAAAATTGGTCATTCGTTAAATGTCCTCATTTCTTCATAGCTTCTCTCATAGAGGTGATTGAATAATATCATACAATCTAGTGTTGATACATAGGAATGTCGTCTTCCTTTGAATAAATATTCTTTTCAAAAGTACCACTGTGCATCTGTTTATCAACAACGATGGCGAAGCCCAAGTTCATAATAAATTGTGGTTTTACCTTTCTATGCGAAATATAACTTTGCCATTCCTTGGCAAAAGAGAATAAACACTGGGGTAAAGTACATACAACATGTCTAAATGACTATCACTTTTCCCCATTGACTTATAGATCACTTTTTCGGCGATAGGCCTGCTACAACAAAATTCGACATCCAGACAGGATGACGGCCATGAATCACACCCCTTGCTAGCGATACTTCCGCTGCATAGCCTTTGACCTTTTCTAGCGACAACCAACATAGTTCGACTTAGAAATGTAAAGATATCCATATATAAGACAGACTCGTCCTACTCATACAAACACTACGTATAAATTCAGGCCATAGATATACTGAAGCAAGAACAATCTATTCCTACCCAGCCAAAGAATAAATCGCAGTAGGCCTAGACTCGTCCGCGGAGTCCGATCGAAGATGACGGAACTACTTTCAAGGGAAGTAACTCAAAAATGACTTCTCCTTAAGCACTTAAAAAGGAAATACTTTGATTACAAAATATTTGCGAACATAATAAGTATATAAATGTATTATATTGCAAGATAGTAAAAATTGCCCTTTACAGTCTTACCACACCTCCCGGGAAAAAAAATAAATTTTTTTTTTTTTTTTAATACATCTAGGAGCACGTAGAATAGGCTCACAACGCAAGAATACTGCGCAGATGAAAATATCAGGAATAACTATAATTCCTAATATGACCGGTGAGAATATATCTCAAAATCTGAGAGAAATTGTTTCTCTACGAATAAATGTTTCCAGGAAGGTGTGATGTACGTATAATACAATTCTGGTAATTATACAATGCATACCAAAAATTCACACTATAATCTTAAATTTATGATTTATGAAGAAACAATCATCAAAGAACAGCGGTGAATAAACATCAATAAACCGCTAAGTAGCGATACCATCATTCTATTTAATAAATTACAAATGTGTATCTTAGTAAAGAAACAAAAAATAACTGTTGTAAAGTTATACATATTAAAAAGATCCAATATTTAACAGTTAAGTGGCATCATGTGGGCATCTGGACAGAATGTCCGCCATCACATTTTCTGAACCACGGATAGCTCGTACCGAGAAATGAAAAGGTTGAAGAGCGATTGCGTATCGAGTTGATCTCGAGCTCTTCAAGTTCTTACTTTGGATAGCCGTAAGAGCTTTTTGGTCAGTTTCCACTACGAAATGCGCGCCCAGAAGGAATCTTTGGAGTTTGAGAATTGACCAAACCATTGCCAATAATTCACGGTCTAAAACCGAGTAATTCCTTTCTGCAGCATTAAGTTTTCTGGATATATACATTACAGGATGCAGAGTTCCAGAGTACTCTTGCATTAGTGCCGCTCCAATCCCAGTGGATGAAGCGTCACTACGAAGAACAAATGTCTTATCTGTTGTAGGTAACACTAAAATAGGTGGTGATGAAAACATAGTTTTGATCTTCTCTAGTGAAGATTGGCATTCATGAGACCAGTGAACCATGTTAGGCGACCCTTTCTTTAATAGTGTAGAGAGAGGTGCCATGATAGAGGACAGATTCGGAATGAAACGTCCATAAAATTGTATGAGACCTAAAAGACTTCGCACTTGCTTTTTAGTCCTAGGGATAGAGATGTTAAGTATCTTAGTGATATTATGGTCTTCTGTCTTCAAGAAACCGTGACCTACTCGATGGCCTAAGAAAGCAATTTCGCTAAAGCCAATACAAGCTTTAGATGGTTTTGCTGTCAGGTTATACTCACGCAGAGTTGATAATAATTCAACTAACCCTGAATAGTGATCTTCCCAAGTATCGCTGAAAAGACAGATGTCGTCTAGATAAGCAATGACATCTGACCGATACGATAGGATTCGACGCATCATGCGTACAAATGTAGCTGGTGCGTTCATAAGGCCGAAAGGCATAAAATTCCATTGGAAAAGGCCTCTGGGAGTAGAGAAAGCGGTAAGAGGTTTGGCGCGTTCGGATAATGGAACTTGCCAATATCCTTTAGACAAATCAAGTTTAGTGAAAAAATGCGATTTAGAAAGACGAGTAAGTAGCTCTTCTAGTAAAGGCATAGGTTCAGCATCGAACTTCGTAACTTGATTCAATTTGCGATAGTCAACGCAAAGACGTATGTTATTGTCTTTTTTTCGAACAATAACCATCGGCGAAGAATATGCAGAAGTGGATGGTTCGATTATTTGTAAATCTATCATTTCATCCAACTCCTTTTCAACCTGTGTTTGGAAATGTATAGGGATAGGATAAGGTCTAACCCTAATTGGAGTATGTTCAGTTAGAACAATGTCATGCTCAATGACATGAGTTTGTCCAGGGATGTCAGTGAGGACATCCTGAAATGTTTGTAACATAGACGAAACTTGTCGCCGTTCTCCTAGAGACAAATCAGGAGAAACAGTAACGTCTTTCCATGATTCACTAGAATGAAGTGGGATCATTGGAAGCGGAAGATTAACATCCGAAAAACTTGTTTCCTCATCCTGTATTACAGACAGTGATGAGTAATGACCATGTTTGACATGAGAATCGTCCGTTGCCTGGAAAATAGGCTGTAGATAGTCAGGACGTTCATGGAACTCCGTAAGCATATTGATGTGGAAGGTTTTATGCTTCCCGTTGATATCGACGATGTAGTCAACATCTGAAATTTTCGATATTATATCGTACGGACCTTTCCAACTAATAAGGAGTCTATTTTCACGACAAGGTAGCAAAACAAATGCTTTGTCACCAGGACAAAGTTGTCGTAAAGTTCTCTTCTTATTAGCAAATTGTCTTGCCTTCTGCTTAGCAAATTCAGAAGAGGACGTTGCCAATTTGCATGCTTCGATAATCTTTTGTCTCAGCGCGATGACATACTCGTAAGAAGATTTTGTGTCATCGTCAATATTGTCAGCTGTTATAAGATCATGCAGCAAAGACATTGGGCCGCGCGGTCGCGCGCCAAAGACAAGTTCAAAGGGAGAAAACCCTGTATGTTCATTGGGGACCTCTCTGTACGCGAAGAGGGCCGCGGGTAAAACCCTATCCCAATCTTGAGGATGATCCTCAGTTATCTTCCCTAATAAGTTCTTAAGTGTTCTATTTAGTCGCTCGACCATCCCATTGGACATAGGATGATAGATGCTACTCAAAGATCTCTCTATCTGTAGAGTAGACATTACTTGAGACATGGTATCCGATATCAGTTGGGTGCCATGATCTGATAATATTTCTCCGGGGAATCCCAGCCGAGAAAATATAAGCCAAAGAGCATCTGCAATGTCAGCGGTAGTAATGCTCTTTAGAGGGATAGCCTCTGGCCAACGTGTGCACATGTCTACACACGTTAAGATAAACTGATGTCCTCTAGCAGATTTGATCTTGAATGGACCAATGATGTCTATCGCCATTTTCTGGAATGGACGAATAGGAATATCTGCAGCCTGAATAGGCGCAGCATGACGAGGACCTTTGGATTTGACTTCTTGACATACTTTACAGGATCGACAATAGATCCGTATGTCCTTGTTCACAAAAGGCCAAAAGAAAGCCGCAAGAACTCTTGACTTTGTACGGGAAAAACCCATGTGACCAGCACACTGAGAGTCGTGTGCATGTTGTAAGATCTTAACTCTCAAATTCTTGGGTACAAGAATCTGAGAATGACTTGACTTAGTGGAGTCTTGCACCATACGTACAAGTACGCCATTCTTCATTGTAATCCAAGATTTACAATTTGAATCTTTATTCGGATCACCTTTCGTTACAAGAGTGAAGAATTTCTTAAGAGTCGGATCTTCTTCTTGTTGTTTTATAAACGAGTCACGAGAAATTACCAAGGGATCATCTTGGTTATGCACTTCATTATCTTCAACAGATGAAGTTTCAGGCATATTGAGAGCTTGAGCTCTAGTGACTACCGCATTAGCAGATTGCATATTTTGATTTTCCCAAACGGAAATTTGCTCCGGAGTGCATTCTTTGACTCCGTGAATGCGACCGATGATAAGATCAGCGATCGGATTCGGCAAAAGACATGCGTGTACATCTCCTGTGAAGAAAGGAGTAGCAATCCTAATGATAGCGGTAGAGTATTTCTCTATGGTGCCGCCAAATGTTACGCATTTGACTACTTTGCCTGTAGAATGAGAAGGATCTATGAGTGACTGCCTAACCCCAATAGTTGTGCATCCAGAATCAAAAAGTACTGAGACTGGATTGTCATTTACTAAACCTTTGTGTAAGACAAGAGAACCTCTCCCATCATGCGCGATTGACGCAGGAAGAGCGGGAAGAGGATGCCCACAGCTTAAAGTAGACACTGTGGTTGGCTCAAATAATGTTTTGCATTGGGGGCACTGAGATGCTCTCCCAAAATCAAAAGCGGCACATGCCATATTATTAGAGTCATCATTATCTTTATTTTGTTTATAGGCTTCGTGGGACTCTTGCTGTGCAGAGTTCGCCTGGTAATGAGCTTTATGTTTTTTGAATTGTGCTCTACCTCTGTTATTATTGCCTCTGTACTTATCATTGTTTCCACTATTATAACCTCTACTCGGGTTTGAATCATAGCTCCTTTGGTTACTATCATCATATTCATTATAATGAGTATCTCTGTAATTATGATCTTGTTGTCTCCATGAAGGAAAACTTGGATAGTTTCTAGAATGACTTCCTTTGCGAAAGTTCCTGTAATTATGACCACCCCTGAATCGAGGGCTGTCAGCTCTTCTCCAGGTATTCGAAGAAGAACCCTGAAATGATTGGTTACCTTGGTTCTGATAACTGTAATAGTTACCTTTTTTATTAAACCTATTTTGAGGTCCTTGGAATTTGTGAGAGTGATTAGGGTTGTATGGTGTTGCAGAAGCAACTGGCATACCTTCTTTAACCTTACTGTTGCTAATAGCTACGTCCGGATGTGCAGTGACGTATTGGGTACAATACTGTTCCATTTCTTTTAGAGACTTAGGTTTACGCTCATGTAAGAATTCGAGGAAAGGTTTATTTATACTTGACATAATCTTGTCTCTGAGTATCAAGTCCATAAGGGCTTCATAAGTCTTTTCTGTTTTGGATAGCTCAATCCAACGATCAAATGTAAGACGTGTCCTTGCAATGAATTCTGAGAATTCTACACCTGCCTCAGGCACCATTGTCTTAAACAACTTCCGATAACCCTCTTCAGACAACTGATACTTCTTTAATAAGGCTGCCCTAATAACATCATAGTTATCTTTGTCAGCCTCTTCAACCAAACTTAAACTAGTCAGAGAATCACCTTTCAGATTTTCTGATAACTGGTTAGCATATTGTGATTTGTCCACATTATGTGCTCGACACGAGCGTTCAAATCTATTTAGCCAGAATGTTATGTCATCACTGGAAGGGTTGAACGCTGGTACCTTGACCTTGTAAGTAAAGGGTTTACCATTACCACCAGATGCTTGATTACCATCACTTATGTTTGTTAACTTTAACTTTTCTAACTCAAATGCTAAAAGTTCTTTTTTGTGTTCATGCTCTCTTATTGCTTTTTTCTCTTCTGCTTCAGCTTCTCTTTGTAATCTTTTTTCTTCTGCAGCAGCTTGTAATTTTTTCTCTTCTGCAGCAGCTTGTAATTTTTTCTCTTCTGCAGCAGCTTGTAATTTTTTCTCTTCTGCAGCAGCTTGTAATTTTTTTCTCTTCTGCAGCAGCTTGTAATTTTTTCTCTTCTGCAGCAGCTTCATCTTTTCTTTTCTCTTTTTCCATTTCCATCTGGAATCTTTTTTCATCAGTCTGTATCTGCAATTTCTTTTGTTCATACTCTCTTTGTAATTTTTTTTCCTCAGCTTCTAATCTTTTCTCCTCAATCAATGCTTTTCTTTCTTCAGCAGCTAATGCTTTGTCATATTGAGCAACTGCCCATTCTTCTAATTGCTGACCAGTCTTATCAAGAGCCTTGCCTTGTGTGATAAAATAATCTAATGTAGACATCTTGTCTAATAAGATCAGTAATTTGCAAAAGTAAATAAATTCACTTTCTTAGTCTTAATCAAAGACCTTGTATGATAACTTTTTAACCTGTGGAAAATAGTACTTAACTATCCCAATCACTGTGGGAAACAAGCCTTACAAAGGTCTTGTATAAATCCTTATATAATAACAGCTATAAGTTGCTGGTTCACTCTATAATATAAGTGCAGTGCACCAGAAATAGTGTTTTATATCATCAACTGTGTACCTTTAGTAATAGCAATTAACTATCAGTTGATTCTTGTACATCAATTTATATGATCAACTATATTTTAAATAGTGTATGTCGATCAGGCACAAAACAAAACAGTTATACAGGAGAACATGAAAACATTTGCGGAAATGAAATAAATGAAATGGGAAACAATAAAAGATAAACCGCAAGAGGATAACAAATACAAATAACGCCACAGTATATAAATATAAATTGAGAATAGAACTGAAAGATAGAATAGGGTAGACCAACAAATTACAAACAAATCAAAACAAACTAAAGAACAGAGGAATATTACAAAAACAACAATGAGTACAGTCTTCACAGCTAACACTAATAGCAACAGCTGTCGCAGCAAATTTTCAATCAAGAAAATTGCACCTATAGAAACGCACACATCAGACCCTCTATTACGTGGGATACTCTGCTGTGTGACACCGCCCAACCAAAACAACAACCCGCTGGATACAAACAAATATCACATATAAATATTTAAACATAAATACATAATTGCATAAATAGTATGGCAATATGATGTAAATAGAGTGTTGCAGAAAGAATGTGTTGTAAAGAAGGCTCAGTTACACTGCCTAATAGTACAGTACTGTGGTACTTTATTAAACAAATACTTCTGGTCTAATTATTTTAAATTCAACACAGAAATAGAAGCTCCATCGTTGATGTGAATGATAACAATCGATGTAGGACTTCTCAGTTCAATAACATTTCCTTTCGCAAACACTGTCAAATATTCTCCAGTCCTGATGTGTAATGTTCTATGTTTCAACCAAGCTTGCTGTGTAACACTGTCAGTTGTATGGCAAATGTCCAACGAACCAAATGTCAACAAACGCTGACCTAGTTACCGCATACTGTCGACAGGACAGGTCACGCTGACATCACTGTAGAGTTGTACTGCTGATGTATTTGTGTGTCGTAACAGACCCCAAGGAACGTCTGGTCTCAGTAGTTTACTTCTCAATATGGTCACTGTGCAGGTTGACCCAGGAAGCTGGCACACCAGTTGTTAAACTCTGTTTAGTTGTTAACTCATACTGGCTACTAGTTGTTGAATCACGCTTTATTTGTTAAATGACGTGAATGTCCACCAGTTGATAAATGTAGATGTTGGGACTGGTGTAGTAAAGTGTAACGATTGTCAACTCATTAAACCCAGCACAGTTTTGGTCATACAGGTTATCTTGTCCTGGAACGTGATGAGGCTCCGACAAGAATGTGAGTGTAAACAATGAGTGTGTATGTGAATGTCAGAACGCGAATGGTAGCATGATTCGATAGAGTTGACAGGTTGGTAGTACATCACTCATACTCACACTGTTCGAATTCAAGAAGTACTGGAACTACGGTGGTCTTTTTATAACATTTAATGGGACGCACACTTGGACAGTACGTGTATGGTTACAGGAACAAATGTCGACATAGACAGCATAATGTTGATCACAGGAATATCATCTTAAGTTAGCATTCATGCTTGGCAAATATCATAATGGAGCATTCGTAAATAAGCATTCAGAGTTCCATCATGTAAATCATCTGGCTTTACTGACTGGGCACGTCAGACCATAACCAATATATAGGAAGGCTCCTAGACCTAACCTCGTCTAGTGAATATCCCTTCACGTAAAGTTCAATATATATATTTTCCATAAAGATATAGGAATCCCAGACATGGGTTCTCACATGTAGCAGTGATCTCTTGGTTCATCGAGCGATAGTACAGGCATCCCTTTTTCTCACTCGATAAATACAAAGTATATGAATTTCAACATGGCTGTTCTTCTCTCGTGAGTTTCACTCACTATAGGACCCAGACCAAAATTGGTCATTCGTTAAATGTCCTCATTTCTTCATAGCTTCTCTCATAGAGGTAATTGAATAATATCATACAATCTAGTGTTGATACATAGGAATGTCGTCTTCCTTTGAATAAATATTCTTTTCAAAAGTACCACTGTGCATCTGTTTATCAACAACGATGGCGAAGCCCAAGTTCATAATAAATTGTGGTTTTACCTTTCTATGCGAAATATAACTTTGCCATTCCTTGGCAAAAGAGAATAAACACTGGGGTAAAGTACATACAACATGTCTAAATGACTATCACTTTTCCCCATTGACTTATAGATCACTTTTTCGGCGATAGGCCTGCTACAACAAAATTCGACATCCAGACAGGATGACGGCCATGAATCACACCCCTTGCTAGCGATACTTCCGCTGCATAGCCTTTGACCTTTTCTAGCGACAACCAACATAGTTCGACTTAGAAATGTAAAGATATCCATATATAAGACAGACTCGTCCTACTCATACAAACACTACGTATAAATTCAGGCCATAGATATACTGAAGCAAGAACAATCTATTCCTACCCAGCCAAAGAATAAATCGCAGTAGGCCTAGACTCGTCCGCGGAGTCCGATCGAAGATGACGGAACTACTTTCAAGGGAAGTAACTCAAAAATGACTTCTCCTTAAGCACTTAAAAAGGAAATACTTTGATTACAAAATATTTGCGAACATAATAAGTATATAAATGTATTATATTGCAAGATAGTAAAAATTGCCCTTTACAGTCTTACCACACCTCCCGGGAAAAAAAAATATCAGGAATAACTATAATTCCTAATTGTTACGCACGGATCATTATTATTTTTCGTTTGTATAAACATTTTTCATATGTATGATCATTTTTTTGACTGAAGTGTGTATTATGTTTTCTATGGTCAAAGGGACATAATCCGAGTTATCGAAACTACAATTTTTTAGGAGTTTGCCTTCTCTTGTATAGAGACACGTTCGGTCTATAATTTCTTGAACGAAGCGTGACCACATCTCCTTATTTGGTAGTACCAGTCAACTATGGTAGATGTCTGAAACCTTTCTTAACGCTTCTTTTCATGACCATAAAAGGCGCGACTGTGTAAGACTTTTATCTCGAATGTTCTTAGAATCGTCTTATTGTGAACGGCAACTCAGAGATTGTCGTTCTGCGCATGTCAAAAGCTGGGAGTTCGTTCTGTGTGTTCCGCCCAGTTCGGCAGTTGAGAAATGGTTTAAGAAGCGAGCAGACGCAACTGCGTCTTGTGATTTTCTGAGGGAAATACATTGTCTTTGTGAGTTAGTTAGCTAACTAGACTATTTCCCAGTATTATTCACGCCTGCCTGGAGGCATATGTTCATGGTTGATTTTCCGAAATAAGGTAATTCCTCTTGTATCGAACTTTATGCTATCATCTAGAGGTTCGTCATTTTGTCGCCTATTTGCTCGCCTGTGTGATGCAAAATGGAGAGGTACTTTGACTAGGATTAAGTCACCGGTATCTTTATACCTGAACTAGTTAAATATATATGGGTCGCTCTAGACCAACAAGACTATTGTCTGTGTTCCAGGATTCGTTATATCAGAGATCACGTCCAAGTCAGATGGTTAGACTTAGGAACATTATAAAGGTCGAGCTGACCTGTAGCCCATGTATGCTATTCACGTGCAGACAGTGAACGGACTTATTGTATACAACTGATCTGCTAGCATCAGAATGGGAGCATTTATTATTGTTTATGAACATTGAAGATCTGTAGCTGACACTGTTGCAGAAGTTATAGAAATTATTATTATTTATACAGCTTCACGAACTAGAACTCTATGATTTATGAATTTCTGAATCTATTGAACTGTGATGTCTTATGACGCATATATACAACAGCTGTCATTGCTGACTACAGAAATTGTTTTCAATGTGCCATATCATCTTGCTGAACTCGTTAACTATGTTGATGTCATAAGTATCATGACTGTTTTGTGGCGTGCAATAAATGGAAGAAACTTATACAACGAAGTTACCCTTTCTATGACTCTACACGTCATGTTGCCTGTGTGATAACCCTGTGAACTGTTCCACTACCACATACACAGCAACATCCTAAATCAGAGAAGACACCTACATCTTACACTTTAATACCAGGTGTCGATAAGGGTGGCAAGTTACTCAAATCCACCCTTATCAGCTCAAATCCACCCTTATCATTTTTGGTGGCCAGAGCTGGTTCTATCATCTGATATTTTGGCGCACCATATCATTTTTGGTGGCCATAGGTTGGTTCACTCTGATTCCAGCTATCAAGGGGGTCAGCAAACCCAGACATCATCATCATACTAGATACAACTACAGCATCAACTACCACCTTACAAGAAATTTTATTGAAAGTATCCGGATTTTCTGACAGTTGCTGATTTTGAAACTACCCGGCGCTGCTCGGCAATATTGAAGTTTATGTAAAATTAGAAGGACAAGTACCGAGCGAATGGATTTCCTGATCTGGTGAAAAGAAGGACAAGTGCCGTAACAACTGTTCCGGTCTCAGGGGTACTGTTGCGGGTTCAGAAGGTCAAGTGCCGGTTAAATCAATTTAGAAGATTCAGAAGGTCAAGTGCCGTAACAACTGTTGCAGTATTAGAAGCTCTTTTCCTTCGTCATGGCTGTTTATGGGAGCAGAAGTTAATCAACGTTGGATCATTATCCTCAGAATGCTGATTACATCCTGTTCTGCACCGTGCTGACGCTGGATTTATAGAAGTTAGTGGCCTGTTTTGTTTGTGAACTGTGCCCTTATGTTCTAACTGAGCCTTCTGTACTTTCACACTTTCTCCTATTGTTTTCATGATACATGTTTATATGTTATATGTTATTTGTTATTTGTATATTTATATGTTTATATTTCAGCGGGTTTTCTCGGTTGGGCGGTGTCTTGCAGTAGAAGATACCACGTCACAGAGGTTCTACTGTTAGCGTTTTCGTTAGGGACTGTGCGAATTTCCTACAGTGAAATTTGCTAGCGACAATCGTTGCTATATCTGTTTAGTTGTGACGAGTTGTGCTTTATTTTTGTTTCTTGTATATATATATTTTTTTTCTTTTTTCTTTTCTCTCTTTCTTTGTGTTTTTTAGTTTCGATTTCGATTGTTTGTATTTGTAGGTCTCCCCTTTGCTATTATTCAGTTCTTTACGTATATTTTTGTGTATACACTGTAGCGTCATTTGTTAGTCATATCTTCGCATATTTCTTTTTAGTTTTGCTGTTTGTGTATTTGACTTATGCGAATGTTTTCGTATTGTTTGATCTTTGTTGTTGTTTACATTGACTTTGATCTTTGTTGATTGTTTACATTGACTCTGATCTTTGTTATTGTTTACATTGACTCTGATCTTTGTTGTTGTTTACATTGACTTTGATCTTTGTTGTTGTTTACATTGACTTTGATCTTTGTTATTGTTTACATTGTTGGTGACCTTTGTTATTGTTTACATTGTCTTGTTATTGTTTACATAGTTCTTGCATAGTTAGCTTTCACTATTGTTAATATATGCTCATGCACTATTGGTCTATAGTGCACTTATCATAACTAACTGGTGTTTTTTGCTTATGCACTATTGTAGTGCAGTTATGATAAATAACTGATGGTTATGCACTGATTTGGGTAGTGCACTGTTAATTAAGAGGTGACTTGTGATATTATTATACATTTGATAATACAAGTTGGTGTCAACTCCTGTTTCCCACAGAGATTGGGTTCAACATAGAGATTATACAAGCACTTTATTAAGTCTTGTTGCTATTTAACATTGAAATAAGATAATTAATTATTTCAGGTTCTGTACTCACATTTTAGACATCATGTCTACATTTGAGTACTTTATTGAGCAGGGTAAAGCCCTTGGGAAGACAGGTGATAAATTAGAAGAATTTGCGACTGTTCAATATGCCAAGGCATTGAAGTCGGAAGAAAAGAAAATGAAAGAACAAACTGAACAAAAGAGAATAGAGGCTGAAATAGAACAAAAGAAACTGCAGATGCAGGTGGAGGAAAAAAGATTTCAAATGGAAATGGAAAAACAAAAAAGAGAAGCAGAATCTCAGGAGAAGAGGCTTCAGGCTGAAGAGACTTGAAAAAGAAGCTGAAAATAAGAGACTTGAAAAAGAAGCTGAAAATAAGAGACTTGAAAAAGAAGCTGAAAATAAGAGACTTGAAAAAGAGGCTGAAGAAAAAAAGTTACAGGCCCAGGCTGAAGAAAGAAAGTTACAGGCTGAGGCTGAAGAAAGAAGGTTACAAAGAGAGGCTGATGAGAGAAAAGCAAAAATGGAACATGATGAAAAAGTCTTAGCTTTAGAGTTAGAGAAGTTAAAGTTATTGAACACTGGTAATGCTAATGATGCAAATAAGGTGTCAAATAAGACTAATGCTAAGGATTTCAAGCTTAATCTACCAGCATTTAATCCCTCAATCGATGATATAACATTTTATCTAGATAGATTTGAAAGTGCATGTAATGTGCATAATATAGATAAAACATTATATGTGTATCATCTGTCCAAGATACTTAGAGGTGATGCTTTGACTTTGTTGAGTATGGTAGATGTGCCTGACAAAAAACAACTATGAGGTTGTCAGGGCGGCATTGTTAAAGAAGTACCAACTTAACGAGGACGGATATCGTCTTAAATTTAAAACCATGTTACCAGAAACTGGAGTTGAATTCTCTGAATTCATCTCAGGCATCCGTCTTACTTTTTTACGATGGGTTGAGTTGTCTAAGACAGAAAATACATTTGAAGCTCTTATGGATTTACTACTTAGAGATAAGGTTATGTCTTCTGTTAATGAAGCTTTTCTATCTTTTCTTCATGAGCGTAAGCCTAAAAACATAAAAGAAATGGAAGAATACTGTAGCCAGTATGTTACTGCGCATCCGCACATAACCATTAGTAACTCTAAGGTGAAAGAAGGTCTGCCAGTTGCTTCGGCAGCACCTTATGGCCCAAATTTTATGCGTAAATTTCAGGGTAGCCAGAAAATTTTCAATAAAAAGAGTAATCGTAATTATGCCCAGAACCATAGTGATCAATTCCAGGGTGATTCTTCTTCCCAGAACTGGAGACAACCGAATACTACACGTTATTCTACTCCGGTTAACTTTAGAAATTTTCACAAAGGTAATCGGTATAGAGGGAAATATTTTATGCAGAGACCTCAATACCAAGATAATAGAGGTTCTCAACAGCATAGAGATAGTAATGACAGTTATGGAAACTGGAACTCAAACCAGGATAAAAATTACAGTAGGGACTTTAATGATAATTGCAGAGGCAATAATGGTCGCGGTAGATCGCAACATAAGAGAAAAAGATATCAACAGACAAACTCTGTTCAACAAGAATCTCAGGGAGCAGATAAACAGGTTAATAATGATAAAGACCATAATGCTATCGGATGCTCATCTTTTGATTTTGGTAGGGCAAATAAATGTATCCAATGCAGTACTTTATTTGATCCGAAAACCGTTAGTACTTTAAGCTGTGGTCATCCTTTGCCCGCTCTTCCTGCTAATGTTGCTCATGATGGGAGAGGTTCTCTTATATTACATAAGGGGCTAGTAAATAGTAATCCAGTCTCAGTGTTGTTTGATTCTGGATGTACTACTGTCGGCGTTAGGCAATCTCTTGTAGATCCATCCTGTGCTACAGGAAAAGTCATCAAATGTGTCACATTTGGTGGCACGTTAGAAAAGTATCCTACTGCTATAATACACATTGCTACTCCTTTCTTCACGGGAGAGGTCCACGCGTGTCTACTTCCAAACCCTATTGCGGACCTTATTATTGGTCGTATTCACGGAGTTAGGGAATGTACCCCACAGCAGATTGCTGTTTGGGAAGAGCAAAACATTGAAGCTACCAATGCGGTGGTCACAAGAGCACATGCTCTGGATCCACCTCAAACTTCATTAACTAATAATGATGAAGTAAATGACCAAGATAGTCACTTGACTATTACACGTGACTCATTTATCAAATTGCAAGAAGAAGATCCTTCTTTACAAAAATTCTTCATTCTAGCAAAAAAAGGTGATCCTAATCAGAACACTAATAGGAAATCTTGGATTTCTATGAAGAACGGCGTACTTGTACGTATGGTACAAGACTCGACTACGTCCACTCATTCACAAATTCTTGTGCCTAAGAGCATGAGATTGCAAATATTGCAACATGCTCATGACTCGCAATGTGCTGGACATATGGGTTTTTCCCGTACAAAGTCGAGGGTTCTTGCGGCTTTCTTTTGGCCATTTGTGAGCAAGGACATACGAATGTACTGTCGCTCTTGCAAAGTATGTCAGGAGGTCAAATCTAAAGGACCACGACATGCTGCGCCTATCCAGGCTGCTGACATTCCTATTCGCCCTTTTCAAAAAATGGCAATAGATATTATCGGTCCTTTTAGAATTAAGTCGGCTAGAGGACATCAATTTATCCTTACATGTGTCGATATGTGCACACGTTGGCCAGAGGCAATACCTCTCAAGAGCATCTCAACTGCTGATATCGCAGACGCTCTTTGGCTGATATTTTCTCGCTTGGGTTTTCCCGGAGAAATATTGTCAGACCATGGCACTCAACTTATATCAGACACTATGTCACAGGTAATGTCTATGCTACACATTAAAAGGTCTCTCAGCAGTATCTATCACCCAATGTCTAATGGGTTGGTCGAACGTTTAAATAGGACTCTGAAAACTTTACTTGGTAAAATAACTGAGGATCATCCTCAGGATTGGGACAGGGTCTTACCCGCGGCTCTCTTTGCGTATAGAGAGGTCCCCAATGAACATACGGGGTTTTCCCCTTTTGAACTTGTCTTTGGCGCGCAACCGCGCGGCCCTATGTCTTTACTTCACGATCTAATCACTGCCGATAATATTAGCGATGAGACTCAATCTTCTTATGAGTACGTCATTGCTCTTAGGCAAAAGATCATCGAGGCATGCAAACTAGCAACTTCGTCTTCAGAATTTGCTAAAGAAAAGGCAAGGCAGTTTGCAAATAAGAATAGATGTCTACGACAACTTTGTCCAGGTGACAAAGCTCTCGTTCTACTTCCTTCAAGGGAGAACAGACTTCTAATTGCATGGAAAGGTCCATATGCAATAGTCTCCAAAATTTCTGATGTCGACTATGTTGTCGATATTGATGGAAAGCATAAAACTTTCCACATAAATATGCTCACAGAATTTTATGAAAGACCTGACTATTTGCAGCCTATTTTCCAGGCTACGGACAATTCACAAGCAACTCATGGTCAGTACTCATCTCTGTCAGTTATACAGGATGAGGAAACTACTTTTTCTGATGTCAATCTTCCTCTTTCTATGGTCCCACTTTATTCTACGGAATCTTGGAAAAACGTGACCGTTTCTCCAAATCTTTCCGCTGAGGAACATCGACAAGTTTCTTCGATGTTGCAAACATTTCAGGATGTTCTTACAGACATCCCGGGACACACACATGTCATAGAACATGACATTGTGCTAACTGATCACAATCCTATCAGAGTCAGACCATATCCAATACCTATCCATTTCCAGTCTCAAGTCGAAAAAGAATTGGATGAAATGATACGTTTGGAAATCATTGAACCATCCACTTCAGCATACTCTTCGTCTATGGTTATTGTTCGAAAGAAGGATAATAACATTCGCATTTGCGTAGATTATCGCAAATTGAACCAAGTTACGAAGTTCGATGCTGAACCTATGCCTTCATTAGAAGAGCTACTCAATAAACTTTCTAATTCTAGATTCTTTACCAAACTAGATTTGTCTAAAGGTTATTGGCAAGTCCCGCTAACTGAACGTGCCAAACCTTTTACAGCTTTTTCTACACCTAGGGGTTTATTCCAATGGAATTTCATGCCTTTTGGTCTTATGAACGCCCCTGCTACATTCGTACGCATGATGCGGCGAATTCTCGCATATCGTACAGATGTCATAGCATACCTAGATGATATCTGTCTATTCAGTGATTCTTGGGAAGATCATTATTTGGGTTTATACGAATTACTGTCTACTCTTCGCGAGTATAACTTGACTGCAAAACCCTCTAAAGCCTTTATAGGATTTAGCGAGATTTCTTTCCTAGGTCATCGGGTTGGTCATGGTCTTTTAAAGACAGAGGACCACAATGTTTCAAAAATACTTAACATTTCGGTCCCTAAGACGAAGAAACAAGTAAGGAGTCTATTAGGTTTGATTCAATTCTACGGACGATTCATTCCGAATCTGTCCTCCATTATGGCACCGCTTTCTACTTTATTGAAGAAAGGGTCGCCTAATCTGATCCGCTGGTCTAAAGAATGTCAATCCTCATTGGACCAGGTTAAAGCCCTATTTTCATCTCCACCTATTCTTAAGTTACCTACTATTGAGAAGACTTTTGTTCTTCGAAGTGACGCCTCGTCAACAGGGATTGGGGCAGCACTAATGCAGGAGTATTCTGATACTTTGCATCCGGTGATGTATATCTCTAGGAAATTAAACGCTGCAGAAAAGAATTACTCGGTTTTAGACCGTGAGTTATTGGCTATGGTATGGTCTATTCTGAAGTTACAAAGATTTCTTCTAGGCGCACATTTCATTGTGGAAACCGACCAGAAAGCGCTTACTGCTATTCAGAGCAAAAACTTGAAGAGCTCGAGGTCCACTCGTTATGCCATAGCTCTTCAACCATTTCATTTCTCGGTTCGAGCTATCCGTGGTTCGGATAATGTAATGGCAGACATTCTGTCCAGATGTCCACACGATTCCACATGATTCTTCTGTCATATATATATATTTCCTGATATACAGTCCAATGTTATAATGACATGTTAGTAGATTTTGTCTCACTTTTTTTTTGAGGGAAATTTATAACATTGTACCATGTAATTATCTAAGAAGGCTTAGTTAGTGATATACGGGCCAAAAGATCACTCGGCCACATTTAAATAAATTATTTTCAGGATTGTATTAAGAAATTTACCAGTTGTCTTTAAGATTTGTGTTATTGATATTTTCGCAGCACATCATTGAAGTCTGCGAGTTTATGTCCATTGTGGAACTTTGAGGATATCAA